>JAECUM010001193.1:0-127307 GCA_016617855.1 Megalonaias nervosa
TTCTGAACTCCACCGTAACCTGCAGGATGGGATGGATCGTAGTAAATGCTGGCTAACACCTTCTCCATTTTTTAATAAGTGATCCACTCTTCGCTGATTGTACTCTGAAGTGGTTTAGAAACGGCTTTACGTGTCCGATGTGCCACGGGACTAGAAGTCGAAGGTAGTTTTGGTGGTGGTGGTGGTGGTGGTGGTAATGGAATGGCTTTGGTCTTCTTTTCTTTTTCACTTTTGGTTTCCCTTCTTTCTTTTTCACTTTTTTGTCGAAAGTGTAGTGGACATCATCTTTTTAACCCAAGCTTTAAGTTCTTCTCGTTGCGGTGTAGGGGAAGGAGTCAACAAGGACGCTGCAGTCTTACTAGGGATGGGAGCTGCTGACGGTGTTTGAAAGACTTCTCGCGCCTCTTCTTCCTCAGGCAAACGTAAGGCTACGTCTGCCTTGACCGCTGGGGGTGGTAGTGGTGGTGTTGGTTGACTTTTCATCAAGGCCTTAAGATCTTTCAGAGTGGGTAGAGTTGTTTCGTCTAAAACTTTCTGGTGAAAGAGTTACATTCGTTGTAAGAGTTGACCGTACCGTTGAGATTTTCCCGTTTCTGACAAATCGCTGCGATCCATCAATGATTGCAATTCGTGTTGTAACTGGGACATCTCGGTCAAATGAGGATTGGGAGGTAAATGTGGGGTTCGTTGTTCTTGCCAACGATGGTATTCCATCCATCGTTTGTAGGGCACTAAAGCTAGTTTTCGACCTTCCATCGGATTTCAAGGATCACGTCTGAGATCTTTTGACTCCAAAGGTCCCTTTTATCTTCTTGGGTCATTTTATCTTCATCCTCCCAGGATGTTTCCTAATAGTCCTTTCAGCAAGGGTCCTCCTATTGTTCCCATTACTCCTTTCAGTCAGGGTGCTCCCACTGTTCCCATTACACCTTCCAGTAACATAGGCAAAAAGGGCAAAATTCCTCCTCGTTGCAGCAACATCTTTTTCTTTTGACCAGTGGGTATTTTCTTTTGTACCATTTGGCGAAGAACGTGTCGATGTTTGGCTAAGAATTCTTTCTGGTGTTTAGACAAAGGTATTGTGCCTTTCAAGACATTCAGACAACATTCGCACACGGTATCGATGACGTCTTTGGAGGCAGTTTGAATGAGTTGTTTTCGCATGGGTGGAGGAGCTTTGGACAGGACGGAGAACATGTCCCAATGTTTGGCTAAACGAGGTGGCAGTCCTTTCCTTTTCTTTCCTTTGGTGGTAGAAGGGGAATGTCTTTTTTGGGGTGACATCTTTCTCGGTTGCTTCGTTGGTTCCGTGGCACACAGCAAAAAATACACTAACGTCAATGACTTGTCACACGGTCTTTTATCCTTTTTAGGGGACTATCGCTTCGCCATAAAGGTGACAATGTGTTTTCCAAAATCGCCAAAGAATCCTCCTCTTTGGTGGCTCCTCTTTTTCTTTGGACGAGTGTGTCTTTTCTGGAGGTGACGTCTATGTTTGACTAAGTGTTTTTTTGGATGACGTGACTGTCTTTTTCTTTTTCCTTTTCCTTTTTGGACCGAAGAAGGAACACGATGGCAACGGTGTGCACTTCTTGGAGGGGCCATCTTTGGGCGTTCAGCAGCACAACAACACTAAACCTATTGTTTGCCTCAGGTCTTTTTTATACTGGAATGCGTTGCCACTGATTGTCTTTACGTCGTATCAACTTGATGACAGGCAACACACGTCGTGGAGGAGTTCGCAACGGACTAAATCCGGATAGTTCTTCGATGGACAAATCCAGTAAACTCAGTAACACACCCGTTCTTTCTTGGACTTTGATTTTGGGGGAAGGTACTTTGTGAGCAGCGGCCACAGTCGCTAAAGAGGAAGAGGGTGTCACCGTTGCAGAAGATTTTGGAGACGCTCTCTTGTTGGTTGAAGCTGTTTTCTGTGGACTTTTCTTTTTCTGGGGCTATGACCTGGTCTTGACACCGTTGCTCTTTTTCATTTTCTTCTGGGTACGTTTGGGTGTGGGTTTTTTTTCTTGGGGACGACTTTGGGAGCATTAGGATCCCATTTTAAGAGGGAACGAATGATGACACCTCCTAAAAAACCGCTTCCTCCAGGTTTCAAAATGATTTGCTTTTTGGTTTGAGTGTCAATGCGAGGATCGGCTAGCTGCGTCAAGGCGACTTCGTTTCTCTCAAAAAAACGTTTGGTTTGATGTGGAATTTGAATGATGCCTTGCAGTAATTGACGTGCTGTCACTGTAAACCATCGTAAGACTTCTTTGAGACTTGCTTCTAAGACACGAGCACGTATTTGTGGATTTTTTTCGCGACTAATGCCGTACAAGGCACGAATCAATTTGATGGGAAGATGAGACTGAAGGGACGTCATGTTGACGATGTGTGAGACAGAGCCAAAGTGACCGAGGTTTTCATAGATTTTTTATGGGTGAATGTGGTTGTGCTTAAGTCGATGACGGGGACGTGTACACGACCGACCCTCCGTCTTGGCACCAGTGGTGAAACAGATGGGTACGAAATCGCAAATAATCGGGAGTGGTGGGTTTTAAATCCACGAGTAAATAGGCATGTGGGGTTTGAGTGGCATCGTCATACGCATGAGTCGGCCAAGGCGTTCCTAACTGTTTGGCTAACACTTGCACTTGCAATTTATTTCTAGGGCTTTTAAACAAGACCACGTAATGAGCATTGAGACTGACGGTACGATGGGCTTTACTTTGTTGAAACAAATTTTGAGTGATGTAAATGACACTGGCATTACGATGATGCCCTTTGCGCGAAAACCAGAGTTTAATTTCTTCTTCGTCTTCTCCTAAGATTTCGTCAAAGATGACCAAATGGGTTTGACTAAGGTCAGACACAATCCCGTCGTCTTCGCTAGGAATGCCTTTTACAAACACGATGGAATCGCCTTGACTTTCTCGCAGAAGGCTGTACGCCGATTGCCACTCTTCGTAACACCACACGATGCGTTGAGGTGGACGATCGATCAAATGATGTTTATGTTCGATCAAACGTTTGACAAATTCAGTTTTGCCTGAACCGCTAGGTCCAGCAATGAGCATGTTAAAGGGATGGCAAAGATACAAGGCCTCCCAACTAGCACGATCTAAGTGTTCGTCGATGACTTTGAAAGTGGAGGAAAAAGGAGCAGACAGAGTAGTGGTAGTCATAATAGTAGCACTGCAAGGAAAATGTCAGTTGTGACACGAAGACAGACAAGACAAGAGTTTTTATACTTTTTTCAGGACACGTTTATTGTCATCTTTAAATGTGAACAACACGAAAGACAAAAATAAATAGAAGCCAAATGGCTAAGTACATGAATAAACGACACATCAAAACGATCATAGTGGAATATAAACAAGTCTCTGTACAACATTTATGGTGATCAAGACGTGAAATCGTAGGGATAGTGTATAATGTTCTTAGAGTCTCTACACTCGTTGGTACAGTCACACAGGGGTCCTCCCGGAATGGCCTTTCGGGGATGTTAATGACTGTCCTGTCCTGTCCTGAAGGGAGTGGTTCCTCTTCTTCTTTTACTGTCACTAACACAGGTTTAAAAGTTACTTTTTTCACGGAACGTTTTAGTTGTTTTGGATTACAAATCTTTTGCATAGTGTGCCACTACTTTAATCCACATTTCGAAGCCCCAACTTTTCCAGTCACATACATCTTTCCAGTGAGGGTGTAAGTCACAAGCTACACACACACATGGTCATACACATCTTCAGTACCTAAAAGTTCACGAATCTTTCTGTTCCGCAGAGGTAGAGAGGTATCGAGATGAAAGCGCAAAGCTTTGAGCAGAATGAGTCTCTCGTGTACATTTAATGGGACCACTTTCATGCTTTTTGGAATGGTAGGTATTGTTCGTAAAGACTCCACAAAGAATCAGCTGGTAAATGAAATCCCAGAAAGCAAGTCACTAAGACACACACAACACGTCGACCCCAATTCAACTGACACAGTTCTCGTAATAGGTGTTGGTAATCCTCCACTGTTTGAACAGTGTCATTGATTTCCTTCCACGGAATCTGTAGTATCACGAATGATAAAGGTCGTGGCATAGTAGTCTGTTTTTATACCTCTTTTCTCTTACCTCAAACACTTCTCCTAGAGCGAAAATAATGAACGCAGTGAGTAATTTCTGACCACTGCCATTCCAGGAAACGGTCAAGAATGTCAATAAAATCTTCAAATGTAAATGGTCTAAAGCGAAATAGTAGGATGAACGCACCCTTGATCCAGAGAAATCGGACTTGTTTGTTGACTTTTGTCAATTTCCTCTTGTGAATTTCTCGACACAAAAAAGTTCTACAGTCACTAAGTGAGATTTGGCTCTGGCAAGTCCCTGCCAAATGTCCTTGTAGATCTTCTCTTGCAATTTGTTTGGTAATCTTTGAAGATTATTTTCTACATGGGGTTTAAATACTTGTCTAGGGGTTGTCCAATGTTTGACTCCTAGCCAAGGAGCTGGTTCCTTAAACGACATGGTAGGCCCACTTCAATGACGAGGTCCCACTGAAGGTAGGTAGTGACAATATGGAGACCATCGAGCATGTTCCAGTTAAGCGGAATCTTTCTGTTCCCACTCGTGAAGTGACACACCGCAGCTGAAGCACTTGACTTTATCCCCTTCGCCCAAGTAGATAAATCCAGCTCTAGCTAATTCTTCGGGGGTAGCTCCTCCCAGATATTTTGGCCATTTTCTTCGGAAGGTTTGGATCTCACTTTCATAGTCACAGTATTCAGGCAAACCCACAGGGAACGAATACTCGTCTTTCACATGTTCATTCGATGAGAGTACCGTGAAATATGTAGAAGTTTGCTCAGTTTTACATGACATCCGTAGGGTAGTAGCCGCATGGTTTCATAAGGATGACACCACCATGAAAACCAGTAAAGTGAAAAGGTGTACGATAACGAGTGACATCACTTTCGCATCCATCAGGGTTTGAAACGCACATTATCACTTTCCATGGTAGGTACAGTCGTAGCAAAATTTCCATGATGTGGTACTGAATCGCTAAGGTCATAGCGTACGGCATCCCTGTCATCGCAAGGCACAGCATCGTACTCGAGTTTGCTCTTGCATGATACTTGCTGTTTGAAAGGATTCATCTTTCTCGCTTGCCAATGGTAGTGACAATAAACTATCGGTCTTAAATGTGGTCCTTTTTATAGGCTGGCCAATATCAGTGTGACCGTACGGTAAAGTGAAGTGGTTGGGAAGACGTACTCGCTTCTGGTACACAATTTGATAGATTTTTTCCAAGGGTCGGCTGACGATTTGGTGTGTGGGTAAACGTACAATCTTGTGCGGTTCGTGGGTGGTTACTTTAAAATTTCAATCCTGTCCAGACTGCAAGGCTTCTTTCAAGACACCAAAGTTCACCACTCGACTGGTGCGATAATTGAGAGTCAATCCTTTCACTTTGCACTCCGTTTGCACTTCTTCTTGTGGGTCACGGTATTCGTAGCCGTAAGTTTTGGGACCGCCACTTGCAAAACTTTGAATCTTGTCGTCTGGATGCTCGTCCGTCCAGGCTCCTAAACGGTCTCCTTCGATGACAAGGTGAGGTTGACCCAGGCGATCGATGTAGATGCAACTGTCCGTGTCAAAATACAGCACACAATCTTCTGACAGTTCTAAAGCTTCGTAAGTTTTAAGCGAGCATGGGCTGTCACGTAAGCCGCAATGATGACATTTCCAAATTCGTCGGCCTCTACAAAATCCATTTCTTCTTCGCAATTGACTAAGATCAAGTCCTCACGAACGACGTCCACGTGTTTCATGTATTTGGTTTTGTCGTGAATCATCTGGAAGTAGCGGGAAGGTTCTGTCAAATACTCCGTCTTGGGTAAAAACGGTCGTTGTGCCATTTTGCCCCACAAGCAATTTAACATCATTTTGGCAAACGATCGCCTTCCTTCTTTTTTCTCCAAGTGGTCTAAAGTGATGCCTTCCTGCTCCCAGTATTTCTCTTTGAATTTTTTTTTTTGGTCTTCGGAAGTGTGTCAACAGAAGGATAGCCGCTGGCTTTTCGTTTCAGTTTCAAAAAGGCATTCACGTAGTCTGCGAAAATGCCTTTTTGAGTCTCGTCGCCCTTGTGGTATTTTTCTGTCTTGGGAAAGTGGTAAATTTCGTACACTTCTAACAGTTGGTATCCCAAGTCCAGAGCTTTGAACAATTCCACGCTGACCCACGTTCCTGTCAATGCGCGTTCTTCCTGAATGTGCTGACAAGGTCGGTCTTGGTTGCACGTTTCGGCACAAGTATGGCACAAGGGAAACATCAGTTTTCCTTGGCAATGGTCAGGTAAAATGGGATGGTACAAGTACGTGGGAGGCAAGACTTTACACTTGATCAATCCTTCGTATTGTCGAATGTTGTCCAGGTCAATGTGTTCCGTCAGCAATTGCGGGTTCCCTGCAGGAAAGTGACAATATTTGCACACGTACGGATACAGAGAACACACGTCCAAGTATTTGATTTCTTCTCCTTTCTCCTCGTCGGCTTTGTACAGCAAACAGGTGGCATTCGTCCGTCCTCAGTACAAACTGTCCCTTGGGTTCAGTGGGTCCACCAGCTTGTAACTTTCCACGATGCGCTTAAACTCGGGATCGGATTTCAAACGGTGATCGTACTCATGTTCCCACATTTCTACCACTCGGTATCCTTGCTATTCTAACTTCAAGCGTCGCTGACAAGTGGTCTGGTACAAGTCTTCCATGGTTCGTTGTAAAAACTGATTTGTCGTCTTACGTTCAGGGTAGCAGACGGGACATCCGTGAAAAAAGCACCCGTTAAACTCGTACACGATCTTGGGGTTTTCTAAGTCCCAACCATCCACCGAATACCTTCCGATGGTCTTTTCGCCTCCTCCGTTGCGAGCATGTTGGATCCATTTGTCTTCCTTGTCGCACAAGTAATGTAACCAGCGTAGGGCTTTGACCGAGTATTGACGTTTGACAAAGTGAGTCGCTTGAGGACTGATGACAGCTAGGGTGTTCTCGGGCATGAATCGTTGGGTGTACACTAAGGAACACGCTTTGGCAATGGTGCAAGCTTCTTTCAAAGGATAGATCCCTCCGTGCTCCATGAACAGTTCTCGAAATTTTCCACAGCAACGCCGTAAAATGTCCACGTCGGAACGACAATACTTTAACATTTCTTCCTGAAAGTCGTTGGGGTCCGAGGCGTGAGTCTGGTACCAAGCGTAGAAAGCTTCTCGTTGTTCGGTGCGCATGTTGTCGGGGTCGTAGTAGTGAGTCTCGGGCAAATGGGGTAGAACGGCGTGTTGATTGGCTTCGGTATTGAAAAAGTGTGGAAATAGCCTTTGGCCATCTCTGTCATTCCAAATGTTTTAGGCAAGCGACTCAAAGGCATGGCCAAGGAACTCATCGAATCTTTAAACTGCACTTGACCCACTTGCATGGACATGATTTTGGCTCCGTTCAAAATGACTTTAGGACGTTCGGTACTTTGTTCCGTATAGTATCTGAGGAGAAATTATCAATCGTGTCCCGAAAAATTGTGAGCCATCACCGTGGCATAGCGATGACAATCTCCGTAACGTTCGCCGTCTTCTTGGCTCCACGTCTCGTCAATAGGGTCTAAGATCCATTGGGCATGATCGGTCAGCGTGTTTGGTCCCCGAATGATTTTTTTCACGTCCTCCAGGGATCTTGCTACAGTTAGGGCAATGAGTAAAGATAGGCTCTTGGATGTACTTCTCACACGCTCGGTGAGCCACGCAGAAATTAGGAATGTGAATGCCAGTCTCTTGCATGCATTCGAAATCGAAAAAGATGAAATGGCCTTTCTTCTGGTCATTATCTTCTTCTTCTTCATGTTTGGATTGGTATTTTTGAATGTAGCATTGATGTTCCAAGTCCACGACTTGGCGACAAATGTGGCATCGCTTCTTTCCTGAACAGACGTGCGCCTTAGCATTATTGGTACGTATGCCTTGTCCACAAGTAGGGCACAATCTCAGGAGCTGACAAGCACATTTCCGCTGTGAACCTTGCGTCTTTAGATGTTGTTGGTAACAGGTTGTACTGACAAACGTGCGCTGAGAAACTTGGCAATGCACTCGTTCTTGTCCTTGGTCCAGACAGGGCTTAGAGGCCAAACATCCCTCACATTTCGATCCGCAATGCTTGTGTTGCCCCTCGATTGTTATAGCCATAGTCACATTTCTCAAAGTAATAACTGTATCCCAGGAAAGGGGCGATACTGGTAATGGCATCGAAATGTTCATCGTGATGATAGACGTGAATGTATTTTCCATCTTTGAAATTTTTGCCTCGAAACAACAGAGGTCCGCGCACTTCTTGAGGGCGCACTTTCAAGGTGTAGCGTGGAGCTAAGACGTCTTGCAATTTTTGCATTTCAGGAATACCGCAGGGTGTGTCTTTGGATAGCCCTGCTTGCTGTAACAGGAGTTCTGCTTCTCTTCGTTGTTTGGCTTGACTAGATTTCTGAATAGTTTGGCAGGTTCTTTTCCATTCTGCCGTGTCGTTCTTGTCGGCATTCGTTCGTCCCAACACGATGGCACGGGCTAAACACATCTGGTCTTGAGGATTGTTGATTCGAACAAGACTATTTTTGGTGCTGCGAAGATTGTCTACCATGAACACTTTTTTGCGTCCTGTCCCTTGGGGAAGAGACACGTGGGTCATCAAGAATGTCGCTTTTCCATCGGTGATGTGAAACTTGTCGTTGGATTGTTGCACGTGTTGAATCTTGTCCATGACTTTGGAAGGTGTCAATTCTGCTGGGCTGCTAAACTCGATCCAAACGGGCGACTTCAAACTGTCGTGATGAATGGAAAGTCTCAAGCGATCGTCTTCTTTGGCTTCACATTGCTGTTTCAGTGTGGTTAACAAAGAATCCCACACATCGGTGATGAACCCTTCTGCTTTCTCCAACGGTATGTCGGACTTGAAATCTTTAAACTTCACCGTGTACGTGTAGGCCGTAGTTCTAAATTTTCTAGAGGAGAGTTTGTCAATCTGTCTAATGTGGTAGTACTTTTCAGGGTTTACTGGTGGTGATGGACTTTGACTTGGTGTAGACTCTCTGGGTCTAGATTCTGGTTCACTCATCTCATCTTCAAAATCGCTGGCATGAATTTGAGCCAAGGCTTCAGCTACTGTGCGAGGCGATAAATCACGTTTCTGTCTCTTACTTTCTTCTCCTTTCTTTACGAAATGATGCGATCGTGTCATCTTGACTGTAAAAAGTTAAATGACTACATTTGAAACGCCACGGACCCCTATATATCCATGTCAGACTCAGTGTATATATAAAGGGCTGGCGCCTTCCCTCTCAGTATTCATTTCGCTCTCAAGCTGACCAGCACGATGGAAGAACCAACAGAGATCGAACTTCCGATCTGAGCTTTGAGAGGTGTCATAAGAAAGTTTTCTTCAGACAAGCCGACGGACTACTCTCCCTCCTTTCGAGATAAAAGTCAAGATACTTGCTATATCTGTTAGAAGAAAGGGCATTGGGCTACAGAATGTCCAGACCGTCAAAAAAGCAAGACCAGTGTCAAAAGAGACAAGAGTAAAAATACCTGTTATCAGTGTAAAGAGAAAGGACATTGGTCTTCAGAGTGTCCTAAAAAAAAACAGGAGCAGGAGGAGGAAGAAGAAAAGGAGGTGCCCTCGGCAAAGGAAGAACCCCGTCACGTTCAGAAAGAGAATACAGAAAAGAAAAGAAGACGAGAAAAAAGTCAGGAAGAAGAGGAGGAAAAAACTGTAAAAGTGAAGAAATTTAAAAAAAACAGAGAGAGTAAAGAAAAAAAGACAAAGAAGAAATCTATGAACTTTTTAAAAAAGTGTTGTGTTATATTGTGCTGTGATATTGGATTGTAAACATTTGTACCAGAATAGACCAGACTGAAAAAACGTAAGTGTCTCTTGGTTTTGATTGTTTAGAATATTAAGGACCTACACTAACGCACTCACACACGTACATCATAATGTTAAAAATAAAATAAAAGGGAATTTGAGTTTTAATTGATTTTGGCAAGATGAATAGTATCTCTTTTCGAAAGAAGTGAGTAGCTCTGAAAAGGACCTTATTCGCGTTCGTTTGTGTGGATAGTATATATGTGTATGTTTTATGCATTCTCATTCGTTGGTGTAGATAGTATATGGGTGTGTATTTTATGCGTTCTCGTCCGTTTGTTTGGATAGTAAGTATGGTGTGTTTATACGTTCGCGTCCGTTTGTGTGGATAGTAAATATTGTATGTTTTTTCTTCTCTACCCGTTTGTGTGGATAGTAGATATGGGTGTGTTTTTTCTTCTCTTCCCGTTTGTGTGGATAGTAGATATGGGTGTGTTTTTTCTTCTCTTCCCGTTTGTGTGGATAGTAGATATGGGTGTGTTTTTTCTTCTGTACCCGTTTGTGTGGATAGTAGATATGGGTGTGTTTTTCCTTCTCTTCCTGTTTGTGTAGATAGTAGATATGGGTGTGTTTTTTCTTCTCTTCCTGTTTGTGTAGATAGTAGATACGGGTGTGTTTTTTCTTCGCGTCCGTTTGTGTGATAGTAAGTATGGTGTGTTTATGCGTTCGCGACAAAGACCCTTTTCAGGGCCACTCCACTGCCTCGAAAAGATATTTATTCTTTCTTGCCTAAAATTTTTTTTTTTCAATTGTATAATTTATATTTAACTCCCCAAAACATTATTCTCTTACCTAAAACATTTTGTTAGTCAATTTTATAATTTGTGTATGATAGATTGATGTTCATCAATCTATGGAAAAAAAGAGAATATATAAAACATACTATACTATACTATTCACTGACACGAACGCGAATGATTCAAACTTTGTATAGAAATGACACAGGTGGCATGACGTCACAGTACTTGCTATACACAAACACGAATGCGAATGATTCGTGTTTGTATATAGAATTGACACAGGTGGCATAACGTCATGGTACTTGCTATAAACAAACATGAATGCGAATGATTCGTGTTTGTATATAGAAATGACACAGGTGGCATGATGTCACGGTACTTGCTATACACAAACACGAACGCGAATGATTCATGTTTGTATATAGAAATGACACAGGTGGCATGACGTCACGGTCCTTGCTACATTGTTGCAACTGTCCAGTACCATGACATCACCCTACCTGTGCCATTCCTCTTGTCGCTATACAAAATTCCCACTGAGGCTATACTACCCCAGGGTGTGCTAGTCGCTATACAAAATTCCCATTGTCCGTAGACAGACCCAGGGTGATTTTTTGTCCTTATAAATCTTGTCCGTAAATGTGCCAAGGGGGTCTGTAATGTATTTTCCCATTGTCTGTAAACGTGCCCAGGGTAATTTTTTGTCCGTATAAATCGTGTCCGTAAACGTGTCCAGGGGGGGTTCTGTAATGCTAATTCCCATTGTCCGTAAACAGCCCCACATTAGTACTCCTGTGTCTGCGGTGTGTTCCCATCAAAAAATTGATTTTAACTGCTCTGGATGTAACATATTAGAAACAATTCGACCAAATGTAGATTCATTTAATTCATTTTAGATCTAATTAAAGAATATAGACAACAGTGAAGTGTCTTGCCAAGAACACTCAACAAAAGCCGACCCAGGCTGGCCCCACTGAAACCCTTTGCTCAAAAGTAGTGCAGCAGTCGATCCAGGCTCGAAATTGAGACTCTTCGGTCACGAGTTTTACACTCTACTGCTGAATTATCCTGGCCTCATATGTGAGAAGAATATTACGCATGACTATAACATTCAGAGAAGGGACTTATCACGCTGAAGTCCTGATTCAATAATCATTGTATGTGCATAAAGGACTTTCTAATCCACAATCTTAAGACCTCATGAAATGATCTTTTCAGCACCGTATCGACTGCATATGGTGACACTGCTTATCCGGTTTGTTTACATACGTCTTCAATTTGTACTTAATATCACACCTGCTCGTGCGATCCATTGTGTGTGTGTGTGTGGGTGTGATTGATTTGGATTTTTAACGTAGCTTTAAAAAAATTTCAGTCATATCGCTACGATATCTGCAGTGTGACAGTTTATGATGATGTCTAGCAATGGGGCATCATGCCACAGACATGTAGCGTCATGCCCCATCCATTCACATTATCCTGACACCAGGTTGACCAGTCCTAACACTACCTCTTACAGCTGAGCGCCTAGCGAGGCAGCTGCTTGTACCATTTTTACAAGTCTTTGATATGACTTGTCCTGAGTTTGAACCTGCTACATCCTGCATTAAAGGTGGGATCCATTTTGTCATTTGGAGCATTGTTTTAACCATGATATCACCTGACGATATGTTCATCACGTGACAGTCATAGCAGTTGCATGGACTTTCGAATACCATGATCAAAACAGCCAAATTATGACTTCTAATGAACGAAAGTTGCCGGTTATTGATCACTCGATATCGGTGGAACAGCCGATTATTCACCAATAGAACCCGGTACATGTAATTCAAAATAGCAACGGATGCTAGGTTTGTATAATTTAACGTGGATGTACATGCTGTCAAACATCGAATTTGAGATATGCTATACATTTAGCTGAAAGGCATCTTTAAGCTATTGTAACTTGAGAGCTGCGAAAAACACAGGTAAGTGTAAAAAAAATGGCAAGTATGTTCAATGATGTGTTGTGGAAAATCTGTCGGCAATAATGGCAATGTTTTATAAATAGGTACAATCAGACCCCCAAACCAACAACATACTATTAAAGGTTTGGTAGCTGATTTATAGGACTGAAATAATCATCATGTACTTTACTTCCTTGTAGTGAAGATAATACACAGATCGCACATACTGTATAGGCAGATCTTCAACCCAGTCGTTCCAAAACCTGCAATTGCCGCTTATCGGTACAGTAAATTTATTTTCCATTATTTATGGAGCTAATGCACATGCATCAATATTTACATTCGTCTAAAGTCGAAAGAAATGTAACTTAGTTTCCAGTCCAAATGAATACATTATTAAAATTTAGCTCAATACTTAATCTTGTTATCCTAAACTTTACAGATAT
This sequence comes from Megalonaias nervosa, assembly GCA_016617855.1. NCBI lineage: Eukaryota > Metazoa > Mollusca > Bivalvia > Unionida > Unionidae > Megalonaias > Megalonaias nervosa. The sequence goes on from JAECUM010001193.1 coordinate 13,075, forward strand.
CAACGGAACACATAGTTCATAACTTTAATGTACCTAAGTAAGCCTTACGCGATTGCAAGAAAACATTCAGAATTTGAAAACATGTTTATGGAACATGGGTAGCACAGCCTATAATGCATATCTGTACGCAACCCCCACCCACCATTTTATTTTAAACAAAAATATGATGCCCCGTTTCAAGACAGTGTCGCCATCGATCAAGCTGCTGAGCCATATGTCATTACATAACATGTGATGGGATGCATGTTGAAACTTGTAGGACAAGTTTTACGACAGCTAAGACTGGTGTGAGACTTAGTTTCTCCTGCATTGTTTACATTAGTGTTATTTTGCCTAGTGAATTTATAATTGTGTCATTAATTATAACTTCAATATCAGGTCACCATGACCAACATTTTATCCTCAGAGAATTTGGTCATCTGTTGTATTTAATTCGATTTCTATGGTCACTTGGATAGTTAATCTAACTTCACAAGCAGTACATAAATCCTTATTAAATAAGTAAAGGCAACAAGTAAAACTGATTTACCTAGACACAATTTTGGCTTCATATTTATGCAAATTTCTAAAAATCTATATTGTCTACTTGGCATATTACATTTGTGAATCCATACAGGTGGTGCAAGGTATAATACAATATGGAATTATGGCAAGCTAATCCTGTACTCGGATTACTTCGGATGCGATGCGTGTTCCACGCTTCAGTGGTGTTATCTAGTTCAGCCTGTAATATAGTCAATACAATCTTGTGAAATCATCTTCCCTAGACCGTCTTTATCATTTCAAGTTTAGTAAGGAAAAGCGGTATTTCATACTAATAAATAAATCAACAAAATATAATTATTTTCATGACAAAAACATTGCCTGCAACTGCATGCAGTTCCAGTATTTGTTGTCTGTGACAAGACTATATGCTTCCTATCTATGTTGATTCATCAACTTTCTTTGAACGTATGTAAAAAAAAGTTTCTTGTCAATTCTTTTCGTTACTTTGCATCATAAAGAAATCAAATTTAGTACAACAGCACATTTTATCAAATTTAACTTTAAATCAATATTTAGATTCAACATTGCAAATATGAAAAAATGCAGTTTTAGAATTACTAGCAACAGCATTTAAATGTTTTCTCCTGTCGAGGCGCTTAAAATAAGTAGCACATAAGAGTGAAAAGCAACAAGTTTGTAAAATTCAACAGAATTTCCCTATATTACAAAGTGAAAGTGTTAAAAAAAATTTTCTACGGTATTGCAAATTAAATCCCAAATAATCATAGAATTACAGACACAAGTCCAAATAATAAAAGTTCTGAATAAACTTTAGTGGAAATCCAATTTAAATCCAATGCTGAAAGTGTTGATGTGACTGTGGTGGCCTGTATTGTGGTATTGTACCAACAGTCTTTTGTTGAATTACAGTAATATAATTCCAAGTTGGAATTCACTATAAATCCCATTGAATGTCTCTGTCCAAGAATTTCTTTTTCAGCACTCAGTATTTCCAGAGAAAAATAACCTGAATTGAAGAAATAAATTCCAGCCCAAATGAATTACTTTCGACACCAACAATAATACAGTTGATTCTGCTAGATCTTTAAGCATGAATAAATAATTTTTCCTATGACAAGATTATATAGTCCTCTACCTGACTTCAGGTCACAATTAGCATTTTCTAATAAAAACTATTACCTAATGGAAAATTTCTGTCTGGAACGTTCAAAATGTTTAGAAAACAAAATATAAGTTATAATCAGTGTGTCTTTTACTAACATTATAATATAGGACCTGGAATATGTCAGGTACGCCAGGGGAATCACAATAACCTAGACCAAGACCCAAATAAACATATATACTTTTATTAATAATAATCCTAATATTAAATCCATCCACACGGAGAATATTTTAGCTATATATATTAGTTCTTTAAAGAATTTTTTAAAAAATCAATTCAGCTCTAGTAGAAAATAAACTTGAATTTTGGACAAGGTTAAGTCCAATATACATTGTTACATTACAATAGCATATAATGAAATAAAAAAATACTTAAAACAAACTAAATAGCAAACAATGCAAATTAAATATACATAACACTTATATTGATCACTCCAAATATCTGAATGATTTTTCTCCAGTATGTATTATATGCATATTTAAATAAACACCAAGACTAAATATTTTATCACCCAGTTCACAATTAAAATGGTTTTTCTCCATCATGTATTATCTTGTGCTTCACATGTTCACCCTCGGCTAAAGACTTATCACAAACTTTCCATTTGAATGGTTTTCTGCAGTGTGTATCCTCGTGCACTTTAAAATTACCATCATGCCTGAACATTTATCACAAACTTATCACTTGAATGGTTCACCTCCAGTGTCTACTGTTATGTGACTGTTCAAGGCAACACTCGTGCAAAACATTTTATTACCTACTTCAAATCTGAATGGTTTTTTTTCCAGTGTGAATCTACATGTGCTTTGTCAAACTGCCACTGTGACCAGACATTTTATTACAATACTCACATTTTAACATTTTTTTTCTCCAGTATGCATTCTCATGTGGGTCTTCAAGTCACTACTCTGGCTGAACATGCTATCACAAATTTCGCATTTGAATGTCTTTTCTCCAGTATGTATCCTCATGTGCTTCCTAACACTAACACTACTGCTAAACATTTTATCACAAACTGCACATATGAATGGCTTTTGTCCCAGATGATCATTCAAATGGTTATCGAAAGAAGTTTTCCAACTAAACAGTTTATCACAAACTGCACACTTGAATGGTTTTTCTCCAATATGCATTCTCATGTGGCTCTTTAAATTACTATTATGTATGAACATTTTATTACAAACTTCACATTTGAATGGTTTTTCTCCAGTATGTATTCTCATGTGCTTTTTCAAATTAGCGCTGTATCTGAACATTGTATCACAAATTATACATTTGAATGGCTTTTCTCCAGTATGCATACTCGTGTGGTTCTCTAAATGAACTTTCCGACTAAACAGTTTTTTGCAAACTTCACATTTGAATGGTTTTTCTCCAGTATGCACTCTTATGTGGGTCTTCAAATTACTACTTTGATTGAACATTTTATAACAAACTTCACATTTGAATGGCTTTTCTCCAGTATGTATCCTGATGTGCTTCCGTAGAACACCGTTCTGACTAAACATTTTATCACAAAATTCACATTTGAACGGTTTTTCTCCAGTGTGTATCCTGATATGCTTTCTCAAACCACCACTATTACTGAACGTTTTATCACAAATTACACATTCGAATGCTTTCTCTCCAGTATGCATACTCATGTGATTCTTTAAATGAACACTACGACTAAACAATTTATTGCAAACTTCACATTTGAATGGTTTTTCTCCGGTATGCATTCTCATGTGGATCTTCAAATTACCATTATGGCTAAACATTTCAGGACAAACTTTACATTTGTATGGTTTTTCTCCAGTATGTATCCTCGTGTGCCTCCGTAGAGTACCACTCTGATTAAACATTTTATCACAAACTTTACATTTGAAAGGTTTTTCTCCGGTGTGTATCCTGGTATGCTTTTTCAAATCAGCACTATCACTGAACATTTTATCACAAAATTCGCATTTTAATGGTTTTTCTCCTGTAGACTTCATGTTGATCTTGAAATCGACACTCTGACTTAACATTTTATCACGGAAGTGTCTATTCGCTAACTAACTTTTGGAAAGATTATTCGCCGTGCGACCGGTCAACTCGTTAAGGACGAGTAAAAATATTACATATTATGTAAACTCAGCTAAACTTAACTCTTACCCATCAATACCCTTACAGGTTTGGTGACCTATTTTTTTTTTTTTTTCTACAATCATAGCAGTTGGGGGGGGAGGGGGCCTACGACCTCGTTTTGATATTTATTTTGTAAAATCACAGCTTCTACGCGTATTTGTCCGCTATTCTATAGACCGTTTGTTTATGGAACTCGAGACAGTTATTCCGTCAATCCGCTCCCCCCCCCCAACTGCTATGGGAACCCCAATCCTCCAACCGTGAGTGAAATCGAAATGCTGCGTACAGCGAGCAAGCTATAAACGCGGCGGTCCCTTGCAGCACTGCAGTATTGTTTACATGCCATAAGTTTCCCACACCGAGTACGTTATTGGCTGTCGACCGTTGAGAACTGGTTAGTTTTAAGTGCAGTTGCCCGTGCGCTTGTTTGTTATTGTTTCTGTGCGTCAAAGCAAGAGGCGACAATTCCTCCGGCCTTAAAGTGATTTTTTAGGCTGTAATGGTTGTTGTAGTGAGTGAGCGGAGGATTAAAAAAAACGTGGGTAGCTGTCTCATCCAAAAATTTTATCGAGACTAATGCGATACCTCGATCTGAGGTCATGTAAATTTATCGTGACAAATCTATGTGGGGTTGCTTCAGCGCGTGAGAAAAAGTTTTCAAATTTGTTTATATTCATGTCACCGGAGCAGCAAGTCCGATGAATATTTTGCAGCGTGTGGGTATCAACCCCATTCAATACCGCCAGAAGATTGCAGTTGTCTCTGATGACTTTAGCTATTTGAGTATATCGCTGAGTAACATATATAATATCGGTGTTTTTATGTCTGCCTCGAGAAAATATCCCAGCTGGATTTGTTTGTTTGTCTAACATCACGTCGTCGTACACTACGCGATTGTTGATATCCCCGTCAAGATCATCGACCGACGGAGTCTCATCGTTATCAGTAATAAAGTCAATAATATCGTCCCCGGCCGATTTATCGGTTGCAATCTCCTTGCATTATCATTAAAATGCCCCAACACACTGTAGCATCCACTAACGGCTCCACTAAATACAACTTATCCCACTTTAGTCATCTCATTATCACGTTGAGTAATAACTGAGTCTTTCCAGACTCAGATGGCCCTATAATTTACTCGAATAGAGTTTGGCAATGCTGGATGGTGCTTGGCGGGTTCTGTTTCTCGTGTCGCTGAGAAGTAAATGGCATCCATATTAATAACAACTATAACGAATACTATGAATTCGGTGCAAGGGATTTATTAGTACCAGTGAATTAGTAGCAATAACGACGAGGAATAAAAGGCATGCACTTAAAGGTAAGTGCGTGAAATATGGCACCACAAATACAAGTTTATCTCGTCTCGTGAAAAGAAGTTAGGCGGTGATATTGCTGCTTCACTTGGAAAATTACCAGGGACTCGATGGGCTAAGTATCCTGGCGATAAACATCTTCCTGGGTATAATTATTGTGCTCCTGGAACACGACTTGATATTCGACTTAATGAGCAAAATCAACCCAAGCCAGAAGAGTCTCCAGTGAATGAGATTGATCATGCGTGTCATGTTCATGATGTCGCGTATAAAAGTATAGATTTACAACAACGACATATCGCAGACGTGATGTTGATACACACGCTAAAGTCGGTAAAAAAACAAAAATCTGCGAGAATCACTAGCTAATTGGCTGGTAAGATCTGCAATGAAAGGTAAATTAGTGTTAGAGACTGGTTGATTAATCGGCCGATAATTATTAGTATAATGATGGAGTCCATTTATTATAGCCCAAAGGGATCCTGAAGGGGTAGGGCTGCTATTAGTAAACTTGCTGAGGCTGCAAGGGGCACACGTGCTGCAGGTGCAGATTAGTTACGACGACAGGCAACATGGCAAATTTATCTACCACCCCCTAAACAAATTCCATATGGGCATTTTGATGTCAGTACCCCCAATGAAGTTCATCAGACAGATATTTTGTTTATACCGCATGATACAATATTAAAACTGGCAGACGTCAATCATGCACATACAAATATGAATTAACTATTGTTGACGTTGAAAGTAGATACAAAGAAGCATAACTGACATCCGCTAGAACAGCCGCCGAAGTTGCATCTGCGTTTTGAACGAATATATCGACGAGGGCCCTTGCAGTGGCCACAGTTATTACAGGTTGATCCTGGCAAAGAATTTCTTACGGAAATAACGTCGATGATGAAACAACATAACGTCAAAATCAGACGAGGACACACTGCGCTACATCGTGATCAGGCAATAGTTGAACGATTTAATCGAACACTTGCTGAGCGAGTATTTGGATATCAATACGCTCAAGAAATTTCCACAAATACAAGATCTCGTGAACGGTTACAAGACTGCCAAGTGTGATAGCCGCATTAAATAATGAAATTACACGTGGAATTTCTATGAAACCCATCAATGCAATCACGAAAAAACGCATACCAGTACAACGACATGACTCTTTCTCAAAACAAACACTACTAGGTAATAATGTGACTGTCAGATATTTATATGAGCCTGGGGACCCTGAAGGAGGGGGTGAAAAAAAGAGCGACTGACCAAGTCTGGAGTGTAACCGCACATAAAATTTCCACGGTGGTAAGATCCACGGGTAGACCTGCAATCCACGAACAATTACAAGTAATTCCTGAAGATACTCAATTACCACCGCCTTCCCGAAAGTGAAGAATCACTGGCGCTGCCCCCACCCCCAAAGGAGCTAGCGCACCGAAGTCGATTACACTCCAGACAGGTCAGCATCACATTTTCACGTGTATGGCCACGACTACTATTAATTCTATCCACGGTAAATTGTCTAGGATTATTATTCGAATACTGCTGCCATAACATTACTGCGTTACAGCTCGCACAGTGATTATTTTGTTGTTGTATAACATCATAATCGTCAACACATCAAGATCAAACTCGCGGGATTTTTTGTCACTTTGTTGATACCCAGCCAATTTTGTCATTATTATATCATCACCATTGCCCCGAGTTTGATCCTTGCCCACAGTGGTGCAGTTATCCTGAATAAATTCATGGAAAACCCTCCGTAGTTCAGATATTTTCGTCACTCTTGATACTGCTAGATACACTAAATTTGACCATTCGATACGGTCATCGATAATCTAAATCCTGGTATCAGAAAGAGTTAATCCGTGGGATGAATGAATAGTCATAGCATATCCTAGGTTCCAGCACGATGCTGAAGCCGCGAGTGCTTTCTCAACCACATCCACATCGACGACAATAATATCATTCTGTACCAGTTTTTGTTTCTCATTTGTTCTAGAAATTGTTACATCAATATTTTCTTTGCGTGTATCTGCTGGGCGATAACACAATGGGACACTTAGACTTGGATATTTCTCTCGATGAAGCAGAAATAATCGTTGTTGAAGTGAATCACGAACACATTTCCTTGATGCAACTATCAGGTCACTAGGATGCCATGACTTCCAAGAATCCTCGTTCGTTGTTTCTGGAATTACATTACGCATTATCGAGCACTGGTCGCTATCCGGCTGCAGTCGTATTAACGTTTTAAATTCTTTCAACGACTCATCGATTGCCCTGTGGTCCTCGAGCATTTCCTCATAATAATCGAGAGTCTTTTAACCAGCAGTGTGGGGATTCGCCGACAAAAGGGGGAGGGGTGGCCGTGATCGACGCACATAATGGTATTATTTTTTGTCAACAGCCATTGAAGAAATATTTTGAACACGTCCACCAATACAGTGCATATTTCATCCCAGATAACAGTCTTAGGGATATATTTCTCGCCCATCCGTTCTGGGGTCCATACGTTTCCCTTCCATCGAAAAAAACTGCGGTAGGTATGTGACTTAACACCTCGTTATTTCATCTCTCTGGCGAACCGGTGAATCGGAGTCAGCACAACCATACCATTGCTCAGGAACATATTTATTGTACGTGTCGTTTTTACGGAACCGCCTGGCCCCTTAAAATAAATAGTTTAATGCCTAGCAACAGGGTCATGTACAGGTGGCGCTGAGGACGGTAGTGACAATTGTGATTTCATGTAATATTCAGGTAGCGGCTTATAAATCTGCAGATTCCGAATAATCAAGAATCATCTCATTCTTGACTCGCCAACTACCCCCATGGAACGCTAGCGTTCTCGGGAGCATCTCCTGCCCTTATATCACATTCATCTAACAACCTAATATTTGTTTTATCGATACAAAATGAATCTGTGGGGACTGTGAACTCTGTATCATGAAATCTGTTTATCATTGATATCAGATTTATGGAAACATACGCTAACATCGAAGATCTTTAATAAGTATATTGCGTTAATTCCCATCATAATAACATACAATAGTACCCAACTTAGTTCCCTCGTTCAAGAATACACTCTCTGTATACGCAAGCGTGCCTTTGCTCATTTTGTCTTTGATTATAAAATCAAGTTCAGTCTCGTCGATAAGTAATCGTGTAAAACTTCGTCTATAATGCGATGAGGCTCCTTGTGTAAATTTACCAATGATGTTTCTGCCCAAATCCTTTGCAAGTGACGTCTCACAGCTGTCGCCGGGTTCTGGCATCCAAACTTGTATTTGTGGCCGATACGAAATTATTGTCTCACTCAATGTCAGCGACAACAATATCGCCTAATCAAGCATGTATCGTAATAATACTATTGGAACCCAGCCACGTTCATTTTTCGCACAGTAATCGTTGGGATTTATCTCTGGATCAGGTTTATTAAAATGTCAGCCAAACCAAGCCACAATAACAGGATGAATCCCCTTAGCAATTCAAATGACTCAACCAATGAAAATCCTGTCAAGTCGAAGTCGGGTAAGGCTATCTTTATCGATACCCTAATCATCTCATGGGTAGGATGCCCAAATCGTTTAAAATACGCTGCACACTCACCCATCTCAAGAAAACTTCCAGGGTAACATGCGACCATATCAACGGTGAAAACTTCGTTGAAATCGTATTTGGTATTCCACAACCCTCCATGCCCATACTCGACACACGATCGCTGAATATCTTCGAGAAATTCTTTCGACGTTGGTTTACATGAATTTTTCTTCTGGGCAAAATGAGCTACCACAGACAGAACAGTAAAACAATTACTCAGTAATCGTTCTATCTCTTTGTTGTCGTCGGTATATTTTCGTGCGACGTCAGTCATCGTTGTATGAAGAGATTCATCACGATAAAAATCCCCGCACGGTCGCACAAACTGATCAAATCGTCGTTGTTCATCATCACTCTGAAACAACCACACAGACACTGGATCTTTTTTTACTGATCTCACGAATGTATTCAGATATATCCCCCCTCCCCCCACGCAATGTCAACACCAGTGCTGTAAGCCTTGTCGGAGGCAATGGGGACATATCTAACTCGTTTATCTCGTGGGAATATTGTTATGTCCAAGCGTGCGCGTTATGGCCAATTAGTGTAATCGGAGCTCCATATTTCAAGTATTTGCCGGTAAATGTTTTAACCGTTATTTGAAATCTTAAGGTCTTTTCTAACTCAGCAATATCGTTAATTGTGGCCCCACTCGATCACACTCTAGCTTCCCATTGATTTTTTTTTATCACGTCGTAATGCTGTCAGACCCTTCCCTCGTAATTCGTTCTTAAAGTGCTCTGTGATTCTCTGGGCGACACAATTTAAAATGCCACCCCTACCCCCACCTAACTGGGTCGCTAGCGACCATCACATTGGTGCAAGCGCATTAACATCAGGCTCCTTCAACGGATAAATAGCATAAACCATTGCAGTCATCGGATATTCTTTCTCGTAATAGGGTTTGTCAACACCAGTTAACATTCATGGTCTAGAATTTCTATCTAACACAGCCATCCCATTGGTGCTCGCACCCAGGGCGCCAGCGCCCCAACGGTTTAGTGAATCACGAACAGGGTCACGTTTATCACGGATAATCCAAGTTACATTGCCGTTGCCGGCAACAATAAATTTTATTCTCAAAAAAATATCTTTGTCCGTCCTGTAAATAATCCACGATTTTCCTTGCTCTTTGGTCATTGTAACAGGATTTGACCTGAATGGATGTTTGGATTAAATGACAATACAACACAATGTGACGAAAGATGGAAGTTTATGACATGAATTAATAAAAGCATGTATATCCTCTATAACATATACAGTGTAATTCTTTCACGCTGAAAACACACGACTCATTCGATTACTTCACACAAACATTCACAAATGGAAAAACAAAAATGTGATTCATATATTCAGAAATGAAGGTAAGATTAATATAATCTCGTGCAATGAAAGTGAGATTCAAATAATCTCATGCAATGAAAGTAAGATTCACACAATCTCATGTAATGAAAGTAAGATTCACATAATCTCACGTAATGAAAGTAAGATTCAAATAATCTCATGCAATGAAAGTGAGATTCAAATAATCTTATGTAATGAAAGTGAGATTCATATAATCTCATGTAATGAACGTAACACAATTGTATTCGATTGAAACAACATCATCAATTGAAACAAAAACGATCAATTCAATCAACATAACAATTGTACCAAATACATGACTCGTGACTCAGTCATTTGTACAGCCCGTATAATTCATAACCACGTATGACTCACAGATATTTGTAAAAACTTGCAAACGAAACATTTTGACCTGGTTTACGTGTCCATTATCAAACCACACAGTTCTCCTGAATTCTTGAGCTGGCCCACACTTGTATTGCCGTACACACCCTTCATGGATCCACGTAACAGTGCGCATGGTTTTATTTATCCCTAAATGACCAGCCAGAGGAGTTTCATGGGCCAAACTAAGAATTTCCTGTCTGTAAGATTTTGGAACTATAATCTGATAGTTCACTGACCATTCGTCACTAGCAGGTACCTCGGGAGGTCTCCATTTTCTCATAAGAATTTCATTTTTAAGGAAGTAACAGACAGGTACTTCAGTGGCTTCAGTTTCAGTAATGGCCCTCTGAAACAGATAGGAGATCTCAGGATCTTTTTCCTGTTCGACGAAAAGTGATTGTCGTTTGTCACCCTGATTAGATAAAAGACAATGAGTATTTAAAAGAGGATCACTGTGATCAATACCTTTCGATTGATCCAAATTATGAGTGAAAGTGACCTCATCAAAAGCCTGACCAATACATGTGTCAGCTAAAGGAATACTTTCCTTATCAAAATCATTCTCAAGAGCTTTCTTTGCCATAGCTCTGGTAACTGCACAAGCTGGGTATAAATCAGGGTATTCTTTTTCAATAGGATCAACTTTCTGATCCAAAGAAGGCTTGTCAGTTACAAAGTGGATTAACCACAACCTTGTCTCCAGCTAGATCGTTGCCTAGCAACAAATGAATGCCCTCAACGGGTAAAGTAGACACTACACCGACTGTCACAGGTCCTGAAACTAAATCTGATGACAAATTTACAGAATGGAGAAGAACATTAACAAAGCCGCACTCTACTCCCTGAATGAGAACATTCTCATTAGAAGAGACTTCTCAGAAGAAGGCAAAATACCTGACACTAAAAGACTCTGAGAAGCTCCTGTATCCCTTAAAATTTTAATAGGGATAGGATTGGCCAAATCACCCAAGAGTGATATAGAACCCTTCGACATGAATGGTTCATAATTCTCCATAATACAATCAGACTGGGGTTTTTGAGACCCAACAAATGTATTGCTTTCAATACATGATCGTGACCTTGACCTCTTGGAAATAAGAGCATTTGGGATAGGTCTATCTTGATTCTGATGCCTATATTTCAATTTGAAGCATTCAGAAATGATGTGTCCTTTTTTCTTGCAATAGGTACACGTAGGAATCGACAAGGGTTTTGAATCAAGTTTATCAGAAGCTTGATTTTTAGAAGTTGTGCCAGATTGAGTTTTAGGAGGAGTCGTATTTGGTTGAAACACCTTTCTATCAGTAGACTGCTGAGTGAAAGATTTGCCTACCCCCAGAACTTTATGAGTTAAGGAATACTTATCAGCAGTAAGAGCAGCATTTTCCAAGGTTTTAACCTCATGATCTTCAAGATAAGTTCTGACATCACTAGAAACACAGTTCTTGAACTCTTCAAGTAATACCAGTTGTTCGAGTCTTTCATAATCATGTTCAATTTTCTCAGCTAAGCACCATCTCTTAAACAACTGTTCTTTTTCTCTAGCAAATTCAACGTAAGTGTGTCTAGTTTCTTTTCTATAGTTTCTGAATTTTTGCAGATAAGCCTCAGGGACTAACTCGTAACCCTTCAAAATGCATTCCTTAACCGAATCATAGTCAGAACTTTGATGTACTGACAGGGATACATAGACATTAAAGTACACTTTGCAATAATTGAGTCCAATACTCCCTTGGCCATTTCAAATTTTCAGCAACTTTTTCAAAATGAATAAAATATTTGTCTACTTCCTTTTCACTAAAAGGGGGCACTAACTTAATATTTCCTACAATGTCAAACTTTGAATTTGTATGTGAAGTGGAATCGTGCTTGTCCCTTGCCAGCTCCATTTCTTTCATTCTAATTTGAAATTCCCTTTCATCCTTCTCTCTTTGTAATTGCATTTGTTTATCATTTTTTTTCTTTCCTGTCTCTCTTTCTCCTTTTCTTCAAATTGTAATTGTCTATCTTTTTCCCTCTCCTGTCTCTCTCTCTCCTCATTTTCAAATTGTAATTTCATTTGTTTATCATTTTCTCTTTCTTGTCTATCTTCCTCCTCCGTTTCAAATTGTAATTTCATTTGTTTATCTTTCTCTTCCTTTTCAAAATGTAATTTGCATTTGTCCTTTTTGTAATTCCATTTGCATTTGTTCTTTTTCTTTATCTTTCTGAAACTCGAGCTTCCTCAACTCTATTTCCATCTTGTATTTCATTTTTAGTTCCATTACCTTAATGTCAGTGTCTGTCATAGACTTACTGACTGATGCCAAAACACTTTTGTCAAAAATATTCTTCCCTACCAAACAATGAATCAAAATATTTTTAATTTCTTGTTTTGTCAAGGAAGCTTTTCCTTCAGAAAGTCCGTACTTTCTGGCAAGTTCAAGCAACGTATCCTTCTTCAGACTATCCAACTGCTCCTAAGTTGGATTAGAAAGAAATATTTCCACTTTTGATGACATTGTGAATGACAGCCTGTTGTTTTCACTAAAGATTTCAAACAAAATATAAAATAGAACTTGGGATTTAAAACTAGGGAAATTTAAATTTCAGAAAACAATTTTCTGAAATATTTTAGCCAAATGCAAATATCCCGGACCAGCCCCCAGTTATCTTTTTGTTACGTATCGGCTCGTTCAAAAGTAACAAAAGAAAAGAGTGAAGTCAACAAGCTTTGTAAGTTTTAACAAAAATAATTTATTTCCCTAGAAAACACGGTGAAAAGGTGAAAATATAAAATAGGACTTACGGTTGTGAAGAAAATCCAAACAGTTATCCTATTACTGAAAAAATACAAGTCCTATCACTAAATAATTTTAACTGAATCCAGGTTCGAATCTTGAATACGTTCCGAGATGGAGGACGATGACATCAGATGAAGTCTTTTACACAAATGTCCAGAATTTCACGTTGAACCACAATTTGTACTGTACTGTTCCAATTTAGAATGAATTTCACTGAATGTCTTTGTCCTAAACCACTTGTGTAGTTCTCCAGAGAAAAATAAATTGTTATTTAAAAAGTAGATGAACTCCTATAGCTGTCATCTATAACAAGACACATCTCGAGCTCAACAGATGTAAAGAAAAATAAACTCTTTCCAGCACAGGAAAAATAATACCTTTTTGTCAAGGTATAAGAACGACTCTGACTATTTCACAGGGACCTGAGTGTTTAAAAACCGAACCAAAACGTCATTTCATGCACACGCACGAAGAACGCGTGGTTATTTCATCATCTAACAATCGCAGTACAGGATGTAATCACGTATGCTTAGAAATGACCTTGGCCACAACCAATTGTTTACGCCGGTTGTTTATCCAGTCGGCAATCAAAAATAATGCTTACGCAAGCCGAGAGTCATATTTACGTTCTAAATAATGACGATGTTTCTTTCAAAAATATCAGATCCTGTGAACATAATCATCATCATAATAAAATGTAATGATACAAAAATAAAATAAAAAGAATTCAAATTTTAACACACAAGTAATTAAATTACATGGCCGTAACAGCACAAGTTTACAAATAGCAGTTCCGTCCTTGTATGGCCTTGATGGTCACACCTGTTTCCATCCCCATACAGACATACATACCAGACCGAGCAGCAGAGAAGGTGAACAGACTAGGCTCAATTGTATTTGTTCGAAAAATAAAGGTTCCTACAAAAATTCAAAACACGAGTTCAGTAACTCCAAACCGAAGCCTCTAACCGATTGAGATTCCTCTAATTTGGTTAGCTCATTTTGTCATTTTATTTTTGACGCGATTGTTTTGAGTTTTTGTAGCGTATTTATTTACTCGCCGAACACTTACTCGTAGTCGTCACCCCCTCTTCTGCTGTCTCTCAACCGAAAATTTTATCGAGACCTACACGATACCTAGATCTGGGGTCATGTAAATTTATGGTGATAAATCCGTGTGGGGTAGCTTGTGCTTTTGAAAAGAAGTTTTTAAATTTAATCATACCCATATCCCCTGAACACCAAGTCTGGTGAATATTTCGCAGAGTATGTGAATCGACTCCACTAAACACAACTAAAATATTGCAGTTATCTCTGACCACTTTAGGTATTTGTGTATATCACTGAGTAACATAAATGACGTCTGTGTTTTTGTGTCTGCCTCGAGAAAATATCCAAGCTAGATTTGATTGTTTGTCCAGGACCACATCATCCTGTACCACGTGATTATTAATAAATCCATAGAGGTCATCTACAGATGGGGCTTCATCAATATCGGTGATAAAATCGATAATATCATTGCCGTCTTCATCCAGCAACTTTGCATTTTCATTAAAATCTTTAAGTACTTCATAACAGCGTTGATCATCTACAGATGGTGCTACCAAATACAACTTGTCCCATTTGAGCCATCTCATTATCAGATTAAGCAGCAATTGCGTCTTACCAGACCCAGATGGGCCAAGTATAATTGCTCTGATAGAATTTGGTAATGATGGATGATGCTTGACTGGCTCTTGTTTTCATGTCGCTGAGAAGTCAGTGATATCCATGTTGTACAAATATAATAAATAATATGAATTTATTTTGTGTTCGATGCAGAGTGCCCACCCCCACCAGTGAATTAACAACAATAATAACAAAAAATAAAAAAACGTACTCTTACAGGCAAGTGTGTGAAATGTGGTACAAAAAAATACAAATTTATTTCGTCTCGCCTGACGAATGTCAGGGGTGGTGATATCGCTGCTTCACTGGGAAAATTACCAAGGATTCCATGGGCTAAATACCCAGGAGAAAAACAGCTTCTTGCATATAATTATTGTGGTCCTGGAACTCGACTTGATATTCGACTTGACGAACGAGACCAACCAAAACCTGGAGAGTATCCAATAAATGCGATTGATCAAGCGTGTCACGTTCATGATGTTGCATATAAAAATAAAGATTTACAACAACGAAATATTGCAGATGTGAAGTTGATTCATGCGTTAAATTCCATAAAAAAATAAATCTGTCAGAGAAAAACTTGCTATTTTCCTAGTAAAATCTGCGATGAAAGATAAACTAGTGCTAGGGGCTGGTAATTAATCAACTGATTATTATCGTAATAATGGAATCGGTTTATTATAGCCCAAGAGGATATTGGAGGGGTAGAGCGGCGATTAGTAAACTTGCTGATGCAGCATATGTCTCATGTTCTGTTGCTGCAAATTGGTTATCACGACAGGCAATATGGCAAATTTATCTACCACCACCTAAAAAAATTCAGTATGCACATTTTGATGTCAGCACACCCAATGAAGTTCATCAGACAGACAGTTTGTTTTTACCACACGATACCATCAAAATTGGTAGACGTAAATCACGCACATACAAATACGCGTTGACTGTCGTTGACGTTGCAAGTAGATATAAGGAAGCAGAACCACTAAAACAGCAACTGATGCTGCATCTGCTTTTGAACGAATTTATCAACGTGGACCCTTGCGATGGCCACAACTATTACATGTTGATCCTGGCAAGGAATTTCTTGGTGTAGTTTCATCTCTGATGAAAAACAATGTCAAAATCAGACGAGGACACACCGCAATTCATCGTGATCAGGCAATCGTTGAACGATTTAATCGAACACTTGCTGAGCGGTTATTTTGATACCAGTATGCGAAGGAAATAGTTCAGAAAGACAAGAGATCTCGTGAATGGGTTGCACGATTACCAAGTGTGATAGCTGCGTTAATTAATGAAATTACTCGTGCAACTTCTACGAAGCCCATCAATGCGATCACAAATATATACCAATACAACGAGATGACTCCTTCTCAAAACAACCAGTATTAGGTAATGTGACTGTAAGATATTTATATAAGCCCGGTGAACTTGAAGGTGGTGAAAAAAGAGCAACTGATCCTACCTGGAGTGTGACCACACATAAAATTTCTAGCGTGGTAAGATCCACGGGTAGACCCGCAATCTACAGACTAGATTCAACAGCTCCTCAGCGTGGATTTGTACGCGAACAATGACAAGTAATTCCTGAAGACATACAATTACCACCACCATTCACTTTTGTGAACTATCTCCTCGACGTCGATTACACTCAAGACAGGTTAGCATCACATTTTCGCGTGTGTGACCAAGACTACTATTAATTCTATCTACGGTAAACTGTCTTGAATTATTATTCGAATACTGCCACAACATTACTGTGTTACAGCTCGCACAATGATTAATCTGTCGTTGTTTCAGTGTCATAATAAATTCAGCATCGAGATCAAAGTCGCATTTATTTTTTTATCACATTGTTTATAACCAGATAATTTTTTCTTGACAACTTCGTCCTTGACGATGTCAAGGACTACATCATCGCCATCGCTATTATTTTTTGTGAAGTCTATGATAACCCTGCGCAGCTGAGATGTTCTTCTAACTCGAGACACTTTTAGATAAATTAAATTTGACCACTCGATTCTACCATCGACAATCCAAATATTTGTATCAGAACTAGTTAATCCCTGTGACGAGTGAATCGTTATAGCGTATCCTAACGTCGACGGAGTTTTATCCATCGTTAACGCGCTCTCAACAGCACTGACAGGAACTAAAACAATATCATTTAGTACAAGATTTTATTTCTCATTAAATCCAGGAATTTCAACATCGATATGGTGTCGTCGCGTATCTGCTGGGCGATAATATAATGGTACAGGTAGATTTGAAAATCTTTCCTTGTGTAACAGACATTATTGTTTCGAAGTGTATCACGAACTATATTTCTGCTTGCAACTATTAAATCATCTGATCTCCACAAATTCCAAAAATCATTCATAGGAGTTTCTGGAATTACTTCATGCATTGTCTCACACTGTATTTTATCTGGCTGCAGTCTGATTAACTTTTTTAATTCTTTCAATGGTTCATCAATAGCTCTATGCTCATTAGTTATTTCTTCGTAATAATCTTCAAACCTTTTTGACCATTCGTGTGGTGACTGTCCAACAAAAGGTTGCAGTTGATCATGATCACCACACATTATCACAGCAGTATTTTTCGTCAACAACCAATCAAGAAACGCTTTTAATACTTCCAACGATACCGTGCATATTTCATCCCAGATAATAATTTGAGGGATATATCTCTCACCCATTCGTTCAGGAGTCCATGCGCCTCCGCACCATCTAAAGAAACTACGTTGAGATTTTACTCGTCGTTCGTTCATTTCTCTGGCGAGTTTGTGTGTGGGTGTCAAAACAACCAGATCTGAACAATTGCTGAATAATTCAATCGTACGCGTTGTTTTATCAGAACCACTACACCCTTAATGATAAACGGTTTTATGTCTGTCCACAGGATCATATACCAAAGGCAACAGCGCAGATTTTGATACTTGATTATTATTCTTGTAGTATGTCAACGTCGGCAGATTCAGAATAACTAAATATATTTTCTCGTTTTACTCTCCATTCGCCCCATGATGCATCAGCGCCGATATGAAAATGTTCTAGCAATCCTGCGTATTTTTATTGATATAAAATGAATCTGTCGCAACTCTAACCGCGATATCAGGAAATCTGTTTATCATCGATAATAAATTTATAGAAACGTACGCGAGCATCGAAGACCTCAAATGAGTAAACTGCGGTGACTCACCATCAGTATAACTCACAACTGTACCTAATTTAGTTCCGTCTGATAAATAAGCATTACTTCGACTTATAAATGTGTTTTTCTCCGTTGTATCAGCAATTATAAAATCGAGTTCAGCATCGTCCATAATTAATCTTGTACAATGTCGTTTATGATCACATGAACTACCCTGAGTAAACTTACCGATTATTTTTCTACCGAGATTATTTGCAACTTTATTTTCATAATCAGTTATATCAGAATTTTCATCATCGGAATATTTCTTTTGTTGTGGCAACCAAACTTGTTTCTGCGGACGATATGATATTATTGCTTCACTTACAACCAAGAATATTAAAATTTTATTATCAAGCATATATCGTAATAGTACTATTGGAGTCCAATATTTTTCTGAGAAATGACGATGTATACAACGTTGATAGCTGGAGTCGTGTGCGGAACACTAATCGCTTTTATTTTTCTTCCATTTCTGCAAGTTTAATGTTGGCCACCATTGGATTTCCAAAGAACTCAACAGCGGCTCTATTTATGTTACTGCGAAAATTTGTAAACGCGGTCGTATGAGTAGTATAATCTGATCGAAAAATAGCTAATCCTTCATTAAGGGCCATCAACGTAGTCCTTCTCGCATTGTCGCTATTGTCGACGTATAATTTTGTTCAAGCGTCGTCGCTAGAGTCTGGTTCTCTCACATTAACAATTGTATTGTTCTCCATATTAAGTTCGCCGGCCATCGTGCCGCCGGCCGATTGTACACACTTAGCAACACTTTTTATAATCTCATTTCTGATAGTTGCAATTGTTACACTAGAGTCTCAGATTTTTCCATCATCAGTAAATGCTTGAATATTATCAGATGTGGCCCCGAGAACTCGTCGGATAATATCAGCGAGTATCACACTGGATGTCATGAGCCTGTCATGCTGGTCCTGAAAAATAACCACTTCATCTCGATCAACCTCAGCAAGACTCGTAAGATCAGAAAGCTCATCTATAGTGGCATATTTTGACAAATCGGCGTCACCTAGACTAAGGTTCTTTTTTAACCCCCCTACTTCTAGCGCTAGAAGAACATCTCCCATAAATATCTATCATATTATAAACGTTTTACCTGTTTAATACGATGGATCGCTAGCGATCTGCTTGTATGCTCGTGCTCAGCTTTATGGGGGGGGGGGGCAGATGGTGCGGTCTTGATACAACATCAAGTACAGCAAGTACTTCTTGACCACATACAGGCGGATCTGTTATTGTTTGTTTTGGCAACGTGGAATACCAGATCGGTAAGACGCTCTGTATTCTACTGCTATAGTTTAAAAATTTTAGCGACGGGACGACTCTACATGAATCAGAATAAACAATAGCACGCGGGTCAACAGCATAGGCAACCCAGCGAGTACCCGAACCGGACTGCGAGTCCTGATGAATGATACCGGTTCCACACGATTTGGTTTGTCAGGTAATTGATCGCGCATAAAAACGCCTCGAAACTTTTTAATGTTAAATCTACGAGCAGCTTCGAGTAATCAAAATTAGACATAGGAAGCATTACTTGTTGGAGTTTCACGTTCCTTGCAATCTTAGACCCCGACCGTACCACGAAGTTGGAGTTCCGGGCAATCTCAGAACCCGCCCGCCCTTTTTTTGAAAGAAGTTTTTAATCCACTCCCTGTAGCTTTCATTAATTTACTCAGTAAAGCTCCTCTTAGAAGAGTAGAGGTTGCAGAGGCTTCTGATCCTGGCGCGGTCATTATCCTTGACATAGCTTCAGAAAGTGGAAGTCGCAGTAAATCATCAGGACGTGAAAGCTTGCCCCCCCCCCCATGGAAGAAGTTTTTAATCCCTGTCTTGTAGCTTTCTTTAATGCTATTCCAGCAGCAGTTCCAACTGCACCAAGTGCAGCAGCTTTTGCAATAGAAAAGGCTTTAGCAGATACCCCATCTTTGCTGTGTCCTTAAAAAATGGCAGCTGCTGAAAGATCGAGTGGTACACCAGTCGCTGATCGTTTGGCGTCATTAAAGTGTTTGAGTTGACGTTCTGTCAGTGATAGTTTATTTAGGCCGTGTAACGCCGAGAATTTAAACGTTATTTTTATTCCAGAGTTTTTTTTTTTTTTGCAATGCCGATTGTAGCTTTCTAATATAACTAGGGGTCAGAGTAACATTCACGGGATGATATGACATTATAATAAATATCATCAGCGACGATTTAATTTCTGATTGGATCGGATCATAAAATGATCTGGTTACATGTTTTCCGCTAGGACATCAACCACTCTTATTCGTCCACCCACCCATTCAAGCAACATCGTTTGTCTGACAATATAACAGCGCACCGACTCGAGCTCGAAAGTGTATATCAGCGACTGATTGCCTAAATAAATCCAAGTGCTCCAGTAAAAAATAATAGATGGGATAACGCATCGAGAAATCCCACTGTGATATCTGTAGACCAAAATCAACATTCGGATCACACCCCATGAATGTCATCAATAGATGATACGCACGTGCAACGTGATTATTTCCAAATATCCAGCAACACTTCTTCAGACGGCTCTTGATGACCGTTTATTCTCAGAGAAACTTCACTAACCCCAAGCATGTCAAACACCATATGATTTTGTATTTGTGAGTTTACTCGGCCAGTATCTTGGAAAGCTATAAATACATGTCGTAGTGCTGAAACCCCCTGTTGTGATGCGATCTGCCATGCAAACGTACCAACACTTGTGCCCGGAACACTATCTGTGGTCATCATCAGCCATGACAACGTTGACTTACCACCTTGGTCCATGAAAGAGAGCAGCCGTTGTTCTTCGGTCAGCGACTGTGTCATTGTTGGCATCCACAACGAAAGTTTTGTCAGCGTCACTTTTCCATGAAGTGCAACAGTTGCAGCTGGATCAGTTCCTTCAGCGTGCCAGATAGGATCGTTGTCCGTGCCTTTTCGCACAAGTACAACTGTGTGTTTGGCCCCGAAAATAACTTTTCTAACATTTCTGCAGAAACCAAAGATATGTGACAGTGATATTGCACAGCCAAACACCTCCTCCACCCCACCCCACCCCCCTTCATCAATTTGATTTGTACGTGCTAAGAATCCCAGATTAAAATCATTTGCAAGGGATAAAATTTCAACATCGGTGTCAGTACCGGCAGCAGTAACTTGTTTGGGGCGCCGAAAAGTATAAGGTCGACCCTCGGCTTTATCAACGGTATCTTTTGCACATCATTGACGGACCAGCGGACCGTGAGTAGTCATCTGAATATCTTGCGAGACCCAATATCATCGTGGCAACATCGACGTTATCGTGTCATACCTCGATTTTTCGGCCATCGATAATATATCGTGCACTGCTGAATAATGCCTTAATTCCGTTATTAACAAATCCACCTTGTTGAGCACCATATGCAGTATCATCGGCTTTTACAAGTTTACCCTGATCTTCAGTGAATGCCTAGGCGGGCAGTAAATATCTACTTGCATCTTGATCTTGCAGTTCGATTCGTCCACTTTGGTTTGGGTCTCGTGCTTCATAAGAATAATATTGATAATCACGTATCGATTTATCTTTAAGGACTGGGGCGTCCATGTCAAATGCGGGATCAGATACACGCTTGAACATTTTATTATTAATTCATTATCGTCAAACACGAAGACCATTGTGAATTAATCCACCGCGGATCAACCCACTTCCCGCTACTAGACCTGCGGCTATAGTTTTCCCTGTCTCCGATTCTGACACTGGTATGGGTTCAGAAGCTAATTCTTTCAACCGTTCATTTGCAGCTTGATTTATTACTTTACTGACATTGGCTAGCATCACTTCAGTGCTTGAAAGTGTAACTGGCTGTGTTTTTCGTCTGCGATGGTCGTTATAGTCGTGATAGTCGTTCCTTGAAAATGCTTTATTAGCAACATCACCAACAGCACCAATACCTTTATCACGAACAACATCAATAGCTTTCATTCCTAATTGCTTTACAATCGGTATTGCTTTTGGGGCTACCCTTCTGAATAGACTTTGAATAGCATCACCGAGTCCATCTTTGTAGATCGCTTTGTATACAGGCAATCGTGAATTTATCACTCTGATCATTGTAGGCCCACGTTGACTATTGTGTATGATCATGGTATTTTCCTGTCAGTGATCTAATTGAAATCAACGACTATAATAATCATCGGCAATTTCATCGATAAGGGACCGATAAACATTAATATCCATTGCGCCACCAAGTAAATAATAGGTGACAAATAGCCGATGCTTCATTGATAATTTCTGAGGAATTATTACCAGCTCGTCGCCCACCAATTAATATTCCTAGTCGATCAACGTCGGCAAGGACGTTACTGGGGCATGGGGGGTAACAAGAACACTTCCACTAGTACTGGTACCAGCAGTGACAAGACCACTTCCCGTGGCCCCAGAATCAATCTCTACATCATACAATCGTTCGGGCTTCGGTGATATCGGAGGAGTCGGAGGGCGCGTCTTGTTCTTCTCTGCTCTTGCTCTTGATTCCCTTTCCTTTGTTTGCTTTTTCAGGTTGCTGTTTCATTTCTTCTTGTCTTTGTTTCCTTCCTTGGGTGTTTTGCTTAATATACTCACCTACTCCCTGGCTAAAAATGTTAAAATAAAATATGTCGACCTGTCACGCACAAGACCCAGGATCGAAACCCACCTACGGCATTTTTTTTAAATGTATTCATTATCTTCAATTATGAAAGAATTACGTTACTCACATTTACAGTGCGAATGTACATTTTAAGTGTATGCTTTAATTCTCAAAGAACTCTGCTACTCAGATTTAATGTGCGAATATGTACACAAAACAACGTAGAACAAGTTTTAACTAAAGTGACTTGCAACTATTGATACAGGTGCAGAAATGATTATATTTCGCAGATCAAGTATGTAACATCCGCACAAATAGCTTTACGTAAATTAAATGCTCTGCTGCATTCTAGATGAGGTACATATGGGCCGTCCGAATAGTCTCTTGCAGCTATTATGCACGGCGGCCATGCAAATAGAGTGGGCCTTTTATCACAAAGAAAACACTGGTATGGTTTTACTCCCCTGTATCGTGTGCTTCTTGAAA
This sequence comes from Megalonaias nervosa, assembly GCA_016617855.1. Classification (NCBI taxonomy): domain Eukaryota; kingdom Metazoa; phylum Mollusca; class Bivalvia; order Unionida; family Unionidae; genus Megalonaias; species Megalonaias nervosa. The sequence continues at coordinate 36,254 of JAECUM010001193.1, forward strand.
TCATTACTTGCCAAAGGCCCACCGGTTCGAGGCCAAACAATTCGAATTAATAGTCAGTCCGTGTGGACAGCTGGATTTGTAGACATATCAAGCAAATTTAATTAGGAAATTGTACATTTTATAATAATAAAAGAAATTACTGAAATCACGAGCAAAATAAACAACGAATTGTTTATGGTCCCCCTAGCCCTAACACATAACGAATCTAGGTTCTGAAGCCGGAACGCTGTAATATCGCGGTACTTAATGTTGTCATCAATTTATAATTAAACCATTTTGCGTTTCCTGGACGTTTAAAATTTGTAAAGTTTCTATGAATTTGAGTTTATCTTAAGGACTTAATATGCACCAACATTTGTCTGCACAAAGTCAAGTTCTGGCGGCATTTTCTTTTTTGACAGGAAGAATTGATGCTTCCAGAGAAGGTCATTAGCAGACGATATTCTGCCCATTTTACATAGACGATGGGAACCTGGCAGTTTCTCCTATATGAGATCACGAAAATTGATCATTTTGAACAAGGCACGCTGAAGCAAAATCAACTTATAAATGACAAATATTGATACTAACAAAAAGCCTGTTTTTGCGTTCTGTTTATGAATGTATTTTTTGTAACAGTGTCTTGAGATTCAATTAATTTGTTTCAACTTCCAAACACCATATAGACTCAACGGTAAATCTGCCAGCATACCACAAATATGGCTGCTGATGACGTCATTCGGGAACTATAACACACACGAAATCATTACAATAGGCCTATAGTTCAACCTTATGTCCATTACTGAACTGTTTATTTTCATTAATTCATATCGGCTATGTGAGGAGGACGATTTACTAAATTCCTCCTTTTCTGTTTTCAGGTGACAACTCTCTTATATTATTATATATAGGTCTTTCCTCCAATGATACACTCACTGCCTCTTTGCTTGTATCCGACCATCAGCTCAAACCATGCAGAGTACTTACTACAAAAGTAGTGAAACTGTTACTCTGGCAGGTAGAAACGTAGTATGTTTCTTATAGATGAACTGTTCATGTTTCTTTTGTCGTTTAAAAGATGGTCTTCTTGAACAGGATCTCAGTGTTAGATTCAATGGGCCTTTGGCAACTATAAGCCGTAAAATAGTCACTTCGGCTAACTTTCTACATTTTGTTCTTTGTGCCATTGCTATTTGGTTACCAAGGGAAGTTGTTCAATACTAAATGCCAGAAAGTTTCGGAGCTTTGTATCCATCCACCCAAGTCATAACTGATTGTACCGAGATAAGAACTCAACAACCATCGTCCCTTGTACTTAACCCCCAGTCATTTTCAAATTACAAAAATGCCAACACATTTAAATGTCTTTTGGGTATTGCACCTCATACAGCAATAACTTTCATATCTTCACTTTATGCTGGTTGCATGTCTATGTGGAAATTGTAAAATTCTCTGGTTTACTTGAGCTTCTAGAACAAGGGGATATGTCATGGCAGGCAAAGGTTTCACTCTTCATAAAAGTTTGGCTGAAAAGGGTATTACACTGAATATACCTGATTTTCTAAGGAGTAAATGGCAGTTCAGTATCGGCGAAATTGAAAAAAAAAAAACCAAAGCAAATTGCAAAGCTAAGGATTCACAATGAACGTGTGAACAGATGCATTAAAGAAAATCATTTATTTGATTCTTTTATTCCCCCTTTCACTAACTGGTTAAATAAATCAACTTTGGTATGTTGCCTGTATGCTTGCAAATTTTAGAGGTCACATTGTGCAAGCATGGTCAAATATTGGATCTTAAAGATCCTTGCTACAGATAGTAACTGAAAAAAGTCAGCTACTTTGTCTTGTACAACAAACACAAACAAGCAAACAAGCAAAAACAAACACACAAAAACGCCAACACACTACCATACAAACAAACATGGCAAGAAGTAAATCTTTTCGAGACAATGGAGTGGCCTGAAAAGGGCCGTTGGTTTCTTCTTTTTATTTCTTCGATTTGTTCCACCACGTTCTTATTTTTTCGAGGAAATTCATATTCTTCTTTTCTTCTTCAGGGATCCAGTCAGGATGTCTCATGGCTCCTGTACTTTGATTCAATTTGTATTCAGTCTTTTGAATTCAGCCTGTTTCTTCTTAATTTCTTTTTCTTTTCTTTATTTCGCTCAGTTTGACATGAAAGTTTCCACTTTTTCCTTCATAACCTTCCTCACAAGATTGTCAGCTTTTTTATGGCACTGGATCCCATTTTCACGCAGCTTAAGGGTGGGTAAGGTCAAAAGGGGCAGGCCTCTATATTTTTAAAATCCTTAGTTACCACCATTAAATCCAAGGCTTTCTTCAACAGACCCACTCTGCATTGTTCATAGGATATTAATCCTTTCATCTTCTTCTCTTCCTCTAACCATATCACTTGGACAAGTTCCTTGGTTTCTTGAACTGTTGACACCCGTCTTGCCACGCACTGTAGAGTAGCTGGATATTTCCAGTAGATCGCAATCTTCTCTAACACAATCTCCACCTCGACCAACCAATGCCAACCATCTCTCAAATCATCTATGCATGCCATGTATGGTTTTTGACACCTCAACGATAGGTAACCAGACTGCGATTACGAAGTAAGATTAAAGTCGCTTGCGTCCATGCGGCATTTCCGACCGTTTTATTCCCATGGATTTTTAATCCTTCGAGAGGATAGGAATGGGCCACCATCCTCTCGCATTCATGTATGAAACCATACTTATTAATTATAATGTCTGGCCGTGGATGAAAAGGCGGCGGGGGAGGGGGCACAGCGCCACAGCAGGAGTTCCGGCTTTTCCAGGGTTAAATGATGTCGCCTATGCAATTTTGAATTGTCTGTACCTTTTTCCCTAGATACAGTGAGAGTGAGAGTGGTTGATCGATGTATTTTTTATATGAATATTGGAGATGCCGAAGCGTTAATATGTTTTGCGTGTGTTTGGGGTCCTACATGTGTTTGGTTGGTGTTACATACTGCATTGCCTTTGTAAATGTAGTCGCCCTCAGAGTGACGTTAAGAAGGCAGGGATAGCGCTCACAATCGATTGAGGGTCTACCCACGCACACAGGCGCATCGACTGCCCTGGTGACCGGAGAAGGCTTTCACTGAATCAGCCGATTCCACTCTTCCTAACGCCCCCTACCCCTCTTGCAGGGCCTCTCTGTGGCTCCCATATCTGCCTTGTTGGTGTAAGAGGGATATGGATAGGGAATATAATGATAGGTTATTAGTTGTAGTTGCGTTTTGCATTGCCTTGACAAATAGACTCAACCCAGGGTGACACGGAGCATCAGGGACGATGAACAGACTCTAATTGGGATACCCTGGAATTGTAAAAATAAAGCTTCCTACGGAAAACTACGAAATATATAAAATTACGCTAAAAAACTCCAACCAACCCCTCTAGCTCTTCGATAATTTTCCTGATTTTACTAGCAAATCTTTGTTGCTGACGTTTGGAATTTATTTCCCATTTTTTTTTTTTTTTTTTTTTGCAATTTCGTAGCTTATCATTTACTCGTCGGGTACTCAATGAGAGAATTAATCACCCTCCTTGTTGCTATGTGTCGTAATTAAATTATTATGTCAATAATAACACTATCGATGGAATCTCACACAGCTAAACTAGATCGACAGCAACTAGAGGCAATTAAGAATTACCTCCCCGTCCATGATTCTATCAAGCAACAACTACAAGCGCGTCAGGAGTCCAAGGTGGAGTTTATAGAGGGTGCAGAACGTTTATTTAAACCTGTTACGAAAGCTACCGAAAGAGTTACGAAGGCTACCGAAAGAGTTACGAAGGCTACCGAAAGAGTTACGAAAGCTACCGAAGAAGTTACAAAACTTCCAAAGGTCTTCTTTCCACGTTGGAGCAAACCGCTAGAGCAACTGGAAAAATAGCAGAAAGAACTAAGAAAACAAGAAAGATTCCAAGAAAACTTCCAGGTGAAATAGCTGCTGCTCAACCAATGCAAGAAATGCTTGAAAATATTGACCAAGCTCGTGCTGAAATAGGTGATATAAAGGATCGTATACCAGAACAAGAACAAGAAACGGAATCAGAACAGGCAAGAGAGAGAACTGATCCGTCTGATAAATTTACTGAAGAAAGTATTAATGATATCAGGATCGCCAAAGACATAAAACAATTAGCTATGAGCGCCCTGAGAAGTTACGATAATGGAAGAAAATTTCTAAAACCCGAGTACGCGAATGATAAAATAAGTCGTGAAAACTGGTTCAAATGGATATTTCCCATACACTGCGGAGTTGATCAGGCCCAAAGTGATGATCTAAGATATGATGAATTTATGCGTTATGTAAATTCTTATTATGCATTTTACCAAATACCACCAGAACAACAACAACAATTAATACAAAAACAACAACAAAAACAACAATCACAGCCACCAGTCCAAACAACAAGTGAGAAAGAAGAAGATGACAATTCTACCCCCGGTGCTACTGGAAGAGGTATTGGTACAGGTAACAGGGGAAGTGGTCTTATTACTCCATGTCCCAATAACGTCCTTGCCGATGTTGAACGATTAGAAATCCTCATTGGAGGAAAACGAGCCTACAATAATTCCCCAGAAATCATTAATGAAGCAGCTGATATTTGTCAGAGATTATTTACAGGCGGTATCATGGATATTAATGTTTATCGATCCCTCATCGATGAAATCGCCGATGATTACCACAGTGATTGATTAAGGGTATACAATTAGATCAGTGACAAGAAAATAAGATGATTATACATAATACTCATCGTGGACCGATCATGGTCAGGGTGATAAATTCGAGATTACCTACATATAAAGCGTACTATGGAGATGAACTTAATGATGTTGTTCAGGGTCTATTTAGAATGATAGCCCCAAAAGCAATACCGATTGCAAAGCAACTGGGAATGAAAGCTATTGATGTTGTTCGTGATAAAGGTATTGGTGCTGTTGGCGATGTTGCCGGTAAAGCATTCTCGGCAATCAAGGTTAGACTAGCATTATTAATACGACGAAAACCTCAACCAGTAAAACCTCAGCCAGTAAAAGTACCCAGTACAGAAGTTATGCCTACAAATCATAGTAAAATAATAAATCAAGCTGCGAATCAAAAACTAGCAGAGTTGGCTGGTGTACCACTATCAGAAAAAGAAAAAAATCTAACTGCTAGTCTAATAGCAAGAAGTGGTCTTCGTGTTAGACGATAACAAATATAATAAAATGTTCAAGCGTGTATCTGATCCAGTACTCGACATGGGCGAACCAGTTCTCAAAGATGAATCGATACGTGATTATCAGTATTATACTTATGACGCACATGTACCTGACGAACGCGGAAAAATCGAATTACAAGTTCAGGATACAAGCAGATATTTCTTACCCGCAGAGGCATTTATTGAGATCGAAAGTAGACTTTTGAAATTAGATAATACCGGTTACGGAACTGGTGATCGAGTTGGTTTTGTTAATAATGGCATCATGGCGTTTTTTAAAAGTTCCGCATATATGATTGATGGTCGGGAAATTGAGGTTTGTCATAACGACATCGACGCTGCCACAATGATACTTGGCTTTGTAAGATACAGCGATGATTATTCTAGATCATCTGGCCCATGAATGATGTTTGCAAAGGATACACCTGATCATCCAGAAAACAGAAACGTAACACTAAATACAGCTGGTGACAGAGTTGTGTCAATGAATGAAAATTTCAACTTGGGATTTGCATCACGTCGATCAATGCTGGGCAACGATGAAAGATGTTCATGTGCAATTCTACTGTCACATATCTTTGGATTTGTAGAAATGTTAGAAAGATCATTTTCGGTGCGAAACATACAATCATCCTTGTGAGAAAACCTACCGACGATGATGCAATATGGCACGCTGAAGGAGTTGATCCAGCTGCAACTGCGGCACTTCCTGGAAAAGTAATACTGACAAAACTTTCTTTGTGGATGCCAACAATGACTCCATCACTAAAAGAAGAACAACGGCTACTTTTTTATGGACAGCGGTGGTAAATCGACATTATCATGGCTGACGATGACCACAGATAGTGTTGAAAGTAATATGAATGGTTTATTCACATGGGAGATAACATCACAGTAAGGTGTCTCAGCACCGCAACATATATTTGTTGCTTTCCAAGGTGCTACACGAGTAAACTAACAGTTACGTAGTATAATGATATTTGGTGTTACTGAAGTTTCACTGAGGATAAATGGACATCAAGAACCAGCTGAGGATATATTACTGGATTTTGATAACAATCATGTTGCACTTGCATATCATCTTTTGATGACATTCATGGGACGTGATCAAAATGTTGATTCTGGTTTGCAAATATCTCAGCGGGATTTTGCAACACTGTATCCAATCTATTATCTCTCACTGGAACACTTGGATTTGTTCAGACAATCAGTAGTGGACATACACTTTCCGGCTTGTGTAAAGAGAGGAATGACTGTTGCTAATTACAGAGTAATCGCTGTCATACTCAGCGATAAAACAATGTTGCTTGAAGGTGTTGGTGGACGAATGAGAGTCATTGATGCTCCAGTCGAAAACATGTAATTAAATAGCTCATGATATTATAATGTCATATTATCGCGTTAATGTTACTCTGACTCCTGGTCAGATTAAAAAGCTACCATCAGTATCAAGAAAGAATTCTGGAATAAAAACATTACTGAAATCAACACAGATCTCCGGTGGTCCAAATAAACTATCACTGACTGAACGTCAACTCAGTCACTTCAATGAAGCCAAACGATCAAAGACCGGCGTACGACTTGATCTGTCTGCGGGTGCCATTAGCGACATTGCCAAGACGGGTGGTATATTTCCACTTCTCGCAGCTATACCAGCGTTGATAGCCGCTGCAGCTCCAGCTGTTGCAAAAGCTGCTGCGTTAGGTGCTGTTAGAACTGCCGCTGGAAAGGCATTAAAGAAAGCAACAGGACAAGGAATAAAAAGATCTAAAAAAAATGGGACAGGGTCTAATACTACCAGGAACTCCTCGTTCATGGTACGGAAAAGGTCTAAAACTTCCCGGGACATATCGTTGATACTTCCCATGTCCAATTTTGATTTACTTGATGCTGCTGAGAGATTAAATATCAAACACTTCAGAGGTGTTTTTATGCGCGATCAATTACCAAAACAAGCAAATCACGCTGAAACTGGTATCATCAATCTAAATAGAAGTTCTGGTCCAGGTACTCATTGGGTTGCATACGCGATTGATCCAAGTGGAATTGTTTATTTCGACTCGTACGGGTTAGCACCACCGAAGGAATTTTTCAAATGCGTCAACGGGGATAGCATTACCAGGAAAACCCCAGTATGGTATTCAACGCTAACAACACAAACAATAATTGATCCACCAATATGTGGTCGTGAATCACTTAATATCCTTGATGTTATTTCAAAATCTTCGGATGCATTTCATAAAGTTGTAAGTGATTATACGAGTTCTGTTTTAAATAATCACAAATCGTATAATGGTTTATATTTATGGAAGATCCTCTATCAAAGGAAAGAAGAAAGAAGATATCGATTTGTCGAATTTCGCTACAAAAGATGAACTTGCTTACATTATAATTCTTTCTGGAGTTGACTGAGATGAAGTTGTTGTTTTCCAAGAGAGATACGTTGTTCTAAAAACGAGTAATATTAAGCGGATCGACATAATTCGTAGAGTTCTCGGTGCTACTAGGGATAATATTCCAGTATTTACTGACGGCGGTAGAATCCGAGACTCAAATGTATCAATCGCAACTATTAGAAATGAAATTGCAAGAAGTGTTGCTGATCGTTTAAAATCCACCGGTGATACAATGACAGGTGAACTCAACATGAATGGAAATAAAATCGTTGTTTTAAGAGAACCATCAAATGATGAAGATGCCGCAACAAAGAAATATGTGTATGATAAAGATACTACAATCGATGACAAATTCAATACACTACGAGCCGAGTATGACGTGCACGTAAATATGTTTTTAAATACTCGTAGAAATTTTCAAAAACTTAATAAAATCGCAGATAGTTTCTTTGGAAGTCCAATGGTTGTCGACACAAAACTCTCTGAAATTAACACAAAACTCAACTATATTGTCAGTGGAATTCCTGATATCGTTCAAAAAAACGAATCTGATTAAAATTCCTCACATGCAGATTAACAATATCGTATACACAGTATCATCAGGATCATCAACATTGTCACAGCAAAATAACACTATCAAACATACCGCGGAAGTCACTGGTGTGTATAGTCTGCCTGTATTCAGCGCTGCAAAATTCAGAATATTTACCACGTATCCATGGCGTCATTAGACTGATATTTTTTCTGGAACCGAGTCTATTGTATTAAATAAAGATGCCGAAGAAATATTTATACTGGAACCATCTGATAAAAAAAAAAATAACCGCAGCGTCTTACTGGTGGTGTCTGGAATTTCTCGCTGAAACACCTCAATTGATTACTTAATATCAAGTATATGATTTCACCAATGACTCTCATCGACGTCAGATCTGAACATCGTAAACAAATTCAGATACGAGCAAGCGTGTTTGTTACAGACCCGACTGAAAAACATCATTGACGAGTGAAAAAAAACCGTAGACGTATCGTTCTTACTGATATAATTGTTTATTCTGCATCTGCGTTCGTCGCTGGAACAGCAACTATAATCGGATCATTGTCAGCGTCACATATAATAGCACCAATAATAGGAATTGGTGTTGCAGTTGTAACCGGAATTGCTGATATTCTTAACATAATTACAAAAACGATATCTACGTGCGCGGCTGATAAATTACATGAATATCAAATATTGCTATCATCGGCAACACACGCGTATGTTAAATTATCATCGCTGATATCATCAGGTCTCAATGATGGAGTAATATCAGATCAAGAATTCGCAGAAATGATGACGGTTTACAACGACGCCGGAGGTGTGGTGACTGGAAATCAAAACCCGCCATCTCCGACAACGACAAAGTCACCTTAATTTAAAATCAGCAAGTAAATAATAATAATGACTACGCCACAAGAACTCCTCCAACAAATCGTCGCTAATACAACACCGTCAACCACGACAATGATATCAACGAGTTCATCTTATCCTGAATTCGATATTGTTTTTCCAACGGCGATTCCAGCGAAAGAAATCTCATTAGCACAATTGCGAGTATATCACAGTTGGCCAAATATCAGAGCAAAATCATTTGGTGGGTTACCCGCAAATAACTCATTAGTTTTTTCTTTTAAAAATAAATCTGATGGAACACCAGATCGGCAAGTTGTAGGTATTCCTACTGGTAGTTATCAAACAGAACAGATCAACGATGAATTTCAACGTAAAATAAAATCTATAACAGGGCGAGAATCTAAAATCGCTGTTACTGTTTATGAACCAACATTATCAGCCGCGATAGAAATATCAGCGCCTGATTACGCCGTAAATATATATCAGTCATCGATCAGAACTGTATTAGAATGACCAGAAGTTTCACCGATTCATCAAGGACCTCCAGATCCGATCAAAGGCGATTTCGTCACAGACAAATAATATTTTTAAAGTATCCAGATTATCGAAAAACTGAACGTTGGGTTCAAGATGGTACGAGTGTAACACCAACTTTTATCGCGTCTACTGGTGAAAAACGTCATGAGTTCGGTGTCCTAATTTTTAAACCTAACAAAGATGAAAATTGGGTCTTCAACAATAATATTTATTATTTCTCCGATATAATCAAATCTGAACACGGGCGAGGATTTGATAATCTTCGAAATTTGTTTTCGAGTATAACACAATATTACAGCGATGATGTAGAACAACAGATCATTGAAACTATACAACATCTAAACCAAGTTATATCAGGCCTTGAATATTTAAACAAAATCATCGTCGAAACAGCGATTACCCTAGGTGTTAATTTTCCACCCTTTTACCTAAGAAGACAAATAAATATCAAACAATTATTTCTCAATCATTTTTCCATAACAGAAAAACAATTACCAACATTTGTAATGTCAAAACTTGACAATACTGAACTAAAGAAAACCGTCAACATCATCGATGAAAATTTTCAAAAAATTATCGCCGCATGGAGAAAAATAAACCCACCAGCGAATATTCTCAAACAAGATAATGATCCATACAGTGGTGGTCGTCACGTATCACTAGGTGTTGTAAACATCACATTAACGATTGCAGTTAATTTGGTGTGTGACGCCATCGATGGAAGTTATCAAATAGATACTGAAAAATCCAGATAAGCACAACAGGGATATATTTTATATTCATTTACCCCCGAACTACCTCCTGGGTTTTTAATTGTGTCAGTGCCCGTTAATCCGGTTTATCTGCGATGTCATAATCCGCTGCTTTCAGGAATACATTTTCGACTTACTGACAAAGCCAGACACTTGCTTGACCTACGTCAGGAAGTTCTGGCAATAAGTTTGTATGTGAGATCTTAGATCGTCAACGAATTAAATTACACGAATAAATATAATCAATGACGAAATCATCGGGAATAATTGCAAAGATGAAAAAACTAACCCTCGCACAACAATTGATGGTGTGTTATTAATGTCTAAACTAAAATTCGTCAAAAGATTATCGATGACGTCATCGATCTGGTAAAATATTCTGAATTAATGGAAGAAAAAAAAATAAATCTGAATCTGAATTTGAACCAGAATCTGAATCAGAATCTGAATGATCGGAATAAATATTATGATCAGAATCTGAATCTGAATCAGACAAAATATTATAATCTGAACCTGAATCAGAATAAAAAATAAAAATAAATAATAAATATAATCTGAATCTGAACAAATATTATATTCATGAATCAGAATAAATATTATAAAATATTATAATCATGAATCGGAATAAATATTATAAAATATTATAATCTGAATCTGAGTCAGAATATAATCTGAATCAGAATAAATATTATAATCCGAATCAGAATAAATATTATAATCTGAATCAGAATAAATATTATAATCTGAATCAGAATAAATATTATAATCTGAATCAGAATAAATATTATAATCATGAATCAGAATAAATATTATAATCTGAATCAGAATAAATATTATAATCTGAATCAGAATAAATATTATAATCTGAATCAGAATAAATATTATAATCTGAATCAGAATAAATATCATAATCTGAATCAGAATAAATATTATAATCTGAATCAGAATAAATATTATAATCTGAATCAGAATAAATATCATAATCTGAATCAGAATAAATATTATAATCTGAATCAGAATAAATATTATAATCTGAATATGAATAAATATCATAATCTGAATCAGAATAAATATTATAATCTGAATCAGAATAAATATTATAAACTGATTCAGAATAAATATTATAATCATGAATCAGAATAAATATTATAATCATGAATCAGAATAAATATTATAATCTGAATCAGAATAAATATTATAATCTGAATCAGAATAAATATTATAATCTGAATATGAATAAATATTATAATCATGAATCAGAATAAATATTATAATCTGAATATGAATAAATATTATAATCATGAATCAGAATAAATATTATAATCTGAATCAGAATAAATATTATAATCTGAATCAGAATAAATATTATAATCATGAATCAGAATAAAGATCTGAATAATACATATTATAATCTGAATCTGTGTGAGAATAAATATTATATTCTTATCAGAATCTGAATCAGAATCAAAATAAATATTATAATCTGTTTCTGTATGTTATAATCAGAATAAAAATAAATACTATTCTGCGTAAATATGTTATAATCAGAGTAAAATAAATAAATAAAAAAAGCAAAAGAGAAAACCTGACAAGCAAGTTGAATGACGTCTGATATATACCTCTTTGGGTAATTGTTATATTTTTCTTTCTTATTGTAATTTTCTTTCTCATTGCAATTATTGGATCGCTAAGCGCGATAGGGGTAATACAATCACGACGAGATCCAATAGTGATTATTGATCATAATTCACATGCGTGGACGAGTGACGTAATGATATTTCCACGAGATCGAACTGTTACATTCTACAGCGCAAATATGTTTGATTTTATCGGAAATATCAGCAAGAGTGATCCTGTTTCTGTTTGGTTGTTTTCGAGTTCGGAATGTGGAAATTATGACCAGTTTGTACGACCTAACGGAGATATGTACCGTACAGAATATATCCACGACAAAATGAAAAATCTCGCGTTGAAGTACTCAAATGACGATCTTGAACATTTACTCGGTATTTGTTTTACAGTTCCATCGGTTGCTGCACATGCTGCTCAAAAGAAAAACTCGTGGATACCAACACGACGGGAATTTCTCGAGGACATTCAACTGAGTTGTATAGTGTACGGTCATAGAGGTTTATGGAACACGAAATACGATCATAAAAATGTTGTATCGGCTGACATGGTAGCGGCTTATCCAGGAAGTTTTCTTGGGTTCGGAGAATGTTCGCCGTATTTTAAACGATTTGGTCATTTAACACATGAAATGGTTAGAGTTTCGATAAACGGACCTTTACCTGATTTTGATATGACAGGATTTGCTAAAATTAATTCATTTGAAGTTGTATTAAATCTACATCCGATCGATTATGTTTGGTTTGGAAGACATTTTTCAGAAAAATGTTGAGCTCCAATAGTTTTACTTAGATTTATGCTTGATAAGAAAATTTTGATTTCACTGACGGTCAACGAAGTAATTATATCGCATAATTCTCAAAAACACGTTTGGTTACCGGAACAGAAAAAAAAAATTCCCATGATGATATTCCCGATATAACCGATTATGAAAATAAAACCGCAAAAGATCTAGGACGAAATATAATCGGTAAATTTACTCAAGGTGGATCATATGATCACAAACGACATTGTTGTAGATTAATCATCGATGATGCTGAATTGGATTTTATTATTGCCGATACAACATCGAAAAATACATTTGTGAATCGAGAAAATGCTTATTTTTCTGATGGAACTAAATTAGGTCCGATTGTAAGTTACATCGAAGGTGAGTCACCGCAGTTTACTCATTTAAGATCTTCGATGCTTGCTTATGTTTCGATAAATTTATTATCGATGATTAACCGATCTGCTGATACCGCGGTTAGGGTCGCTACAGATTCATTTTATATCAGCAGAAAATATTTGGAATCACTGAAACAATTTCGTATCGGTGATCATACTGATTAGGGTGACTGGCGGATAAAACAAGAACATATCTTGGATTATTCTGCTTCTGCTGATTATAAGCCAGAAGCGATATTTTATAAAAATAATGGTTTATCAGAATTATCATCGGCTCCATCTGTATTTGATCCCGTAACTCGTCATATGACTGTTTATCTTAACGGATGTAGTGGATCGGGTTAAAACAACACGTGTGATTAAATTATTTCGTAAGAGTTATTCAAACTCCATCAATATGATCGTACTCACACCCATACATAGAATAGCTCGTGAAATGATAGAGCGTGGAGTTAATTCGTGTACTTATCACAGTTTCTTTCGATCGAAGGGAGATACGTGGACTCCTGAGCGAATGGGAGAAAAACATATTCCTAATATTATTATTTGGGATGAGATCTGTACGGTATCGTTGGAAGTATTAGAAATATTCTTGGGATGATAGTTAACGAGAAATACTGCGATTTCTCATGTGTGGTGATCATAGTCATCCTCTACATTTTACTGGATCATCTCTACACGAATGGCTGAAACAGTTCGTAGATTATTATGAGGAGATAAACGACGATTACAGAGCAATCGATGAAGTGTTGAAGGAGTTTAAGAAGTTAATCCGGATACAACCAGATAGAGTTCAGTGTAAGATAATGCGTGAGATAATTCCTGAAACACCGATGGAGAGTTTTTGGAAATCGTAGAAACCTACTGATTTAATAGTTGCAAGTCGAAAGATAGTTCGTGATGAACTTCAGGGGAAATTATTTTAGTTACACAAGGAAAAATTTCCGGATTTGAAAGTTCCATTATGTTATCGTCCAACAGATACTCGAAAACAGAATATAAAAGTCGATATTCCAGGATCCAATGAAAAAGAAAAACTCGTTCTTAATGATGTTGTTGTTGTTGATGTGAATGCCGTTGAAAACGCGTTGAATATGGATAAATCACCGTGGAAGTTTGGTTACGCTATAACGATACATTCTTCTCAGGGATTAACTATTTCTGATACTAAAATTCATATCGTCGATGATAGGGTCAATTGGTAGAATTTAGTTTATTTGGCGGTTTCGAGGGTCAGAGAAATATCTCAGCTAAAACGAGTTGTTATAGGTCACGAAATGAACGAGGAAATAACTGATATAAACATTAAAGATGTTGTCAAGAAAAAATTAGTTGGTTATCATCAATCTGACAAAAAAAAAAATAAAAAAATAAACGTGATTTTGATCTCGATGTTGATTTTATTATGACACTGAAACAAAAACAGAAAAATCATTTTGCGAATAATAATCCAAAACAATTCACCGTGGATAGAATTAATAGTAATCTCGGTCACACAGGTGAAAATGTGATATTGACTTGTCTTGAGTGTAGTCGACGTAGGGGTTCTAGTGTTCTGCTTTTACAGAAGTGAAGGCGGTGGAAATTGTGCATCTTAAGGAATTACTTGTAACTGTTCGCGTACAAATCCACGCTGAAGAGCAGATAAATCCAGTCTGTAGATTGCAGGTCTACCCGTGGATCTTACCAAGCTGGAAATTTTATGTGTGGTCACACTCCAAATAGAATCAGTTGCTCTTTTTTACCGCCTTCAAGTTCACCGGGTTCATATAAATATCTTACAGTCACATTACCTAATACTGGTTGTTTTGAGGAAGTGTCACGTCGTTGTATTGGTATATTATTTTGTGATCGCGCTGATGGGTTTCATGGAAGTTGCACGAGTAATTTCGTTACTTAACGCAGCTATCACACTTGGTAGTCTTATAACCCATTCGTGAGATCTTTTGTCCACGGACATAAGGTCAGTGGATATTTCCTTTACATATCAATATCCAAATAATCTCAGCAAGTGTTCGATTAAATCGTTCAAAGATTGCCTGATCGCGATGAATTGCGGTATGTCCTCGTGTGATTTTGACTTTATGTTTTTTCATCAGAGATGATATTGCACCAAAAAATCGCCTCTTTACCCCTGCAATATCCTCTTGGGCTATAATAAATCGATTCCATTATAATAGTTATCTATGATTAATTACCAGCCCCTATCACTAGTTTACCTTTCATAGATGATTTTACTAGGAAGCTTGCAAGTTTATCTCTGAGAGATTTATTTTTTATGGAATTTAACGAGTGAATCAACTTCACATCTCCAATATGTCGTTGTTGTAAATCTTTACTTTTATATGCAACATCATGAATACGGCACGCTTGATCAATCGCATTTATTGGATACTCTCCAGGTCTTGGTTGGTCTCATTCGTCAAGTCGGATATCAAGTCGGGTTCCAAGACCACAATAATTATATCCAGAAAGATGTTTTTCTCCTGGGTATTTAGCCCATGGAGTTCCTGGTAATTTTCCCAACGAAGCAGCGATATCACCATCTGTCTTCGTACGAGACGAAATAAATTTGTATTTGCTTGTACCACATTCTACACACTTGCCTGTAAGTGCAAGTTCTTTATTTTTGGTTGTTATTGTTGTTAATCCACTGGTGGGTGTGGATGCTCTGCATCGAACACAATATAAATTCATATTATTTATTATATTTGTACAGCATGCATGTCATTGACTTCTCAGCAACACGAAAGCAAGAGCCAATAAACTCTTGGGATGGACGTATTATTAATCTCGTAGTGTATGATGATGTGATGTTGGACAAACAATCAAATCCAGCTCGGATATTTTCCCGAGGCAGACACAAAAATAAAGACGTAATTTATGTTACTCAGCGATATACACAAATACCTAAAGTGATCAGAGACAATTGTAATCTTTAAGTTATGTTAAATGGAGTCGATACACATACTCTGCGAAACATTCATGAGACTTGGTGTTCAGGAGATATGGATATGATTAAATTCAAAAGTTTCTTTTCAAAAGCACAAGCTACCCCACACGGATTTATCACGTTAAATTTACATGATCCTCGTTCGAGATATCGTATAGGTCTCGATAAAATGTTTCACTGAAAAACATAGCAGCAGGGAGGGTGATTAATTCTCTCAATGAGTACCCGATGAGTAAATGATAAGCTACAAAAATTGCAAAACAAAATTGGGAAATAAATTCCAAACGTCAGCAACAAATATTTGCTAGTAAAATCAGGAAAATTATCGAAGAGCTAGAGGGTTGCTTGGAGTTTATTAGCGTAATTTTATATATTTCATTGTTTTCCGTAGGAAGCTTTAATTTTAAAATTCCAGGGTATCCCAATTAGAGTCTGTTCACCCTCCCTGCTTCTCATGGGAGAGGCAGGGTCGGCGTTCACAACTGATTGAGGGTCCACCCACTCGCACAGGCGAATCGACGGCCCTGGTGACCGGAGAAGGCTTTCACTCAATCAGCCGATTCCACCACCTCCGTCGCCCCATCTCCCACCCCCCACCCCCCGAGAAGCCCCCATCCCCGCACTTCTACGGCGCGCACATTTGTCTGGTTGTTAAATAAGTGGTGAGGTTATAATTACCTTGTTATAATTTGCCGTACGCACCAATTTGTTGGAGGGATAGAATGATGTTCGTATTGGTAGTTGTCATATTTCGGTTCAGTTTTTTGTCAAGGAAATTCGAATAAGTTAATGGGGATCTAATTAAGCGTTGTTTCTTGATGAAGGAGTTCATTTGTTTCTGATACTTGTGACAATCACTGAATATATGTTTCAGTTCTTTCAATTTCGGGCAATGCGAGCAACAGGTGCCCCTTGGTTTGTCTTTGATTAAATATTTCCCGACGCTACTAGTTAATAGAGTTTTCCCGCTTCTTTTCCTATTCATTATTTTCTGTCTTGCATGCGTTTGAACTTTTGGTGCATTAACATCTCTCCTTATTTTGGGTAAAATCCTGTATAGTATTTTTCTTTTATCGCAAGCTTCCCATTCTAATTGCCGCTTATTGTTAATCTTTGTTTTAATTTGGCTATATAGTTCATGTACGCTTTATCGAATATTAAATGGCTAACTTTTCCTACGTTTTCTTTGGCTTTTTGGTCTGCCCTTTCATATCCGGCTATGTTGATTTGTGAAGGTACCCAAAAGAATTCTACACTTTGTTTGTTATTTTCTAGTTCTCGTATTAATTGCTTTGCCTTCTGCAGGAAGCTTTCCCTGCTTTTTGTGTTTCCTGCTGCTGTGGATTTAAGGGCGCTGATGGTTGATCTTTTATCCATCTCAGTGCTTCCAGTATTGCCTAAAATTCGGCTGTATAAATAGAAAATCCGTCAGGTAATCTCTCTCCTATCTGGTATTATTATCGCTGGTCTATTCAAATCTACTGATTTTGATTCATCCGTAAATATTTTAATATGGTTGGTGCATTTTACCTCAGTTATGGATTTGATGCCAAAATTTCAGTTGGATTTACTCTTATGTCCCAAGTTTCAGAGCCTCCAAGTTGATGATAGGTGGTCTGTTTTTCCATGGAGTTGAGTCGTAATAGGGTGGGGGTGGGGCAAAACGCACCATTTAACAACTTTTGGTGATTTATTGCATGATTTACATGATTGTGCTCGCAAGTGGACAATTTATTTAAGGTATGTGTTACGTCTAACAGAATGGAATGATGTTTGGCTGCAATGAAGACACTATTTACGAGACAAACGAAAAATGGTAAAAATTTATAAAGGGGCATTTTGCCCTTATGGTGGGGCAACACTCCCCCTCCAGGGCATTTTGCCCCACAATACATTCGACAGCTGTAAAAGTCTGTAATACTACTGAACTGTAAAATCAAGCATTATTCCTATATGGACATTTTATATATGGCAACGATGCTAAAACTACGTACTGTTGCTGTTGTTGTTGTTGTTGTTGTTGTGGGGCTTAACGTCATTTTTCAGCACACGATAGGCTATACATGGCGGCCAGTATTAATGGTGGAGGAAGAAACCGGGAAATCCGCGGAAAGAACCACCGACCCACGAGAAGCTACTGGCAAGCTTTCTCACTTATCCACATTCGCCGAATCTTAGACTCGAACCCACGCAGACAGAGGTGAGATGGCAGTGATCCGTAACGAAGAGCGCTTTAGACCACTCGGCCACTCGGGGCCCCACGTACTGTTGCATCATTCAAATTAACACAACAATACCGATAAGCAAGCAGCTACAACAATGCTCAATTCTAAATAGTCCCTAATTTCTATCGTTAATAAAAAAAAAGACAAAGTCCAACAGTCGTGAATGTTCCTGGTAAATTCTTTATTACTCACACTTAGAACAGTAAAATTGCATATTGATGGTGGTGCCACAGGATTCATGGCACCGCTTGGAACATTCCTTGCACTGCGACAAGGAATCTGCTATTAAGGGATCATCACTTCCTCCATATTCAAATTCGCAGTTTCCACAAATGTTGTCTTTATTATGTGTTGTTCTGCTGACAAGGCCAGATCATGTTTACCAACTGACTTTGGACCCGAAACCTTTTTTACCTTTTCATGGTCCTTTGTACAAGTTGTCTTCATAATCTTAGATGGTTTTCTACCTATCTTTTTGTCCTCTTTGCATGTCTGCTTCTTTTTCTTCATCGTTTCTTTCTATTTTGAAACTTTGGTTTCATTCCGTTTGTTCCCACTTGCCTGTATAGTCCTATCACATTTTCCTTTTGTATTTATCATTGTCTTTCTTTGCTTTTCAAAAAGCATATTTTAATACGGTGATGATGTTAAGTTCATGGCTGATTCTGCCTTTCGTTTTTTGTGCGCTGACTAGACATTCTAGGCTTTGGCGAAAGTTTAAGCAATATGTTCATAAATGCTAAATCGTCTGCATTTTTGCATTCGTTATGAGATACTCCAAGGTAGCACTTTCCGTTCTTCCAGCAAGAAAAGCTTCGTCAAACATTTTCCGATTGCCTGTCTCCTCGACGCTGATGGCAGAGTGATGTGTTTGTTGATTATCAGGTGACTGAGTATAAAATGTTTTGTCTGCCTCTGGATTATCCAACCCACTCACAGTGGCTGTTGAACTACCAGTTAGCAGAAATTAACCGTTTCGCTTGGTTTAGTCAATGTTTCTGCATTGTCAGAAGTGATCATTGCGATACTAAGCGATTGATCATCAACTGATCTATTTCCCTCATTCGATGTTTCTGTATCGCCTGCCCCACCTGCGATAACTATAGGAATGCTGATTATCTGTCAGCTGTCATGTCCTTTTGAACAGATGTTTCTGCATCACCCGACCCCTCCGAAATGTCTGTGCTGCCAGTAACCGAGAGGTGATCAGCTGTCTTATTTGATTCATCGATTGTGATGACATAGGTAGTGCTTGTTGACACATATTTGGTCTATCTGATACTGGCTGAGGTTCATCAGTTACCATAGAAGGAGCGAAATCCCCACCTGTGAACGTATTTGGATTAAAAGGCCAAAGTCCTCAGGCTTCCAAATCAGTGATTGCTTTCTGTAAACTGGCAGATCGGTTATATCCTATTGAAAAAATTTAAGCAACTTCAAATGCAATTATTCGTCTTCCTGGATTGCTTGTCATCCAGTTTCCAGACTCCAAAATGAAAGCACTTTTTAGTGCCTTGTAAAATGTGACATCAAGAGGCTGGAGCCGATGTGTGCAATGTGGAGGAAAGGATATCATCATAATCCCATTCTCGAGCGCATAGAGAACAGCTTTCAACTTTTTATGGATATGGTGCCCATCAAGAAGAAGAATGTGTGGAGAGTCCTTCGTACATTTCACAAAACAAGTGAAATGTTCCAGCCATTGCAAGAAAATATGACTGTCTGTCCACTCACTTGGGCTACACAAGCCCAGTGCTCCGGCTGGCGCACTATTCATCAGTGATATAACAATTCGTTTACGTGGGTAGATACATGCTGGCGGTGCAACGGTACCAGCCGCATTCATGGAACATGTATCAATAATAGTTTGACCACGTTCACCTCTTGTAACTTTACCAACTGATCTAACACCTTTTGATGCAATGATGTTTACTGGATTGTGGACAGTACTAATGCCTGTTTCATCCATGTTCCATATGCTGAGACCATCAGCAAGTGTTGCGTCAAGAGATTCCGAATATGCTTGGTAAAAATCGACTACCTGTGGCCGGTTAAAGCCCACGGCTCTGCTGACACTGGTTGCCTCTGGAGCTCTAATGGCTAGATTTGGATGTCTTTTCATAAAGCCTTTCAGCCAGTCAATACCTGCTGCATTACCTTAAACTGGATGGTTTTTAATATTCAGATGAATTGTTAAGTCTTATGTCAAACGCAGTACGTCAATTGTGGTAAATCCAAATAATGCCTTTTCCATGGTCTGGATGTGCTCGACTAGAGGTAACTCATAATCAGCCTTTAAAACAGTAGTCTTACTTCCCAGTTTTGACGCTCCAGATTGCGAAACCTTCAAATTTCTATGTCTGCGTAAAGTTTTAGCTGGAATTCCATAATTCCTGGCAGCAGCGTTCATTACAGTTCCACAATGAATTGCTTCAAGAGCCGCATTTAGGGCTGGTGTCCCATAATTTCCTCTGTCAGTTTTCCTTCTGTAAGTTCGCACCATCTGCAAAAAGTATAGAATAATTTTAGGCATATGAACGGTGAGTTAAAAAGTGTACAACATTTAAACAGTTATGGGGCAAAACACTCCCTGTAGGGGCGTCTTGCCCCTATTGTACAGTATTGACAATTTAACAATAGGCGGAATTAACAACTGTTGCGAATCATGAAATATTATACATCATTCATCTCTATACTATGTTGTTTTAAAATATACGTACCCTGTTTTCTTTAGGTAGTTCCAGTCAAAAATACTGCAAACAAATGGATTGAACACTTTTACAAGAAGATGCCCAAAAAGTAATATTCTTGCATAAAAACAATGCGTGCGGCTGCATACAACAATGGCCGCCATTCACAAGGCCTTTATAAACTAGGCAAGATTGCTGTGTAAAGACCAGTCCATTTTCTAGCGCACGGGCGTCAGGATGGCTTGGGGGCGTTTTACCCCATGGAGGCGTTTTGACTCTCTACCCTACTCTATCTGTTCCTCTTTTAGTGTTAATATTTCAAGTTTTTTTTCAATGACTCTTCCTCCTCCTGTCGGGTTTGGTACCAGTTTTTACTAAATGGTTTTTGGCATTTTTCAATTAAAGTTTTCGTCGGATGCGAGTCGTTTTTAGGACGGATATTCTGGCAACATACCTTAACAATTGTTCTTCTCTTCATAGATGTAAGGGCAGCTCTCCAGTTGTTACTTGTAATTCTTCTTTACATGCTTTTTAAGGATCCTGCACATATTCTGAGGGTTTAATATTGTATTTTTTCCAATATTTTCCAATAGTGTCTTTTTTTTTAGCTGATGAATATACTTGGCTTCCGTATTCAATTTGTGATCGGATAAGTGCCTTATATAACATAATTAGTGTATCGTGGTTGGCCAGGTGGTTCCTGTGATGTTTCTTAGAAGATTTGGGCCTTGACTGCATATTTTTGGTTAGTTTTTCGATTTGTGCTTTCCAGCTACGTTGTTCGTCCAATATCATTCCTGGACATCGAGTTTTTTGACAAATTCCTTAGGTGTATTTTGAGGCGTTAATGTTGGGTAAGTCTTTTTCTTCCGTTTGAAAATATCATTCCTACAGTCTTGTTGGTCGAAATTTTAAAATCCCAGTTGTCGGTCCAATTTGCCAATGAAATCTAGGCTAGTTTGTAGTTCGTCGGTAATGGTTCGACTTCCTGGATTGCCTGCTCTCCAGATCCTGCTATCATCAACGAACTGTGATAGGTCGATTTTAGGATTATTAATATATTTACCTAGACCATTAACCATGATGTTGAATAGGGTTGGGCTAATTACGCTTCCTTGAGGGGTATCATTTTCAGTATTGTAGTTGTCAGAGTATTGATCTCCTATTCTAATCGTTATTTTCTTCTGGTTAGGGAGATTGATATCCATTTATGCATATTTCCAGTTATTCCATATTGGTACAGTTTGACACTTAGACCTTTAGTCCATATAAGATCAAACGCCTTTTCCAAGTCGAGAAATACAGCAATTAAGTTTTTGTCACACTTTTGTTTGGCGTTGAATGTTTGTTTGATGTTAGCTTCTAATAGGATTAATTCATCCAGAGCTGATCTTTTATTTCTGAATCCACTTTGGTTTGGGCAATGTATGTTATTTCTTTCTAGGTGATGCTTCAATCTGTTGATCACCATAATTTCCATTAGTTTGCAGATATTGCTTGTTGAGGAGATCGGTAAGTTAGAGTTAATATTTGCAGAGTCTTTTTCCCCTTTGCAGATTGCGATTTCCATTTGACAGGTGTGTTACCGGTTTGCCATATTAAGTTTATCATGTCTAGTATGGTTATTTCCATATTTTGGATACGTTTTTGCATATTTCATACCCCAATTGATCTTCTCCGGGTGCAGTTGTTTTCTTACTGTTTAACGCCTTCCTCAATTCATATTCCGTAAAGTTGTCATTTACGGGTGACTTGTCGTTATTGCATGCGTTATCATTGAACAGATGGGGGTGTTGTATTTCTAGTGTGTAGTGTTTTAGAAGCAGTGCTACGCGGTAATATAGACTTTCACACTGCTGAATCAGCATCTTAGAGATCTGAGATAAGGCGGACATAATTAGGTCTGACAATCAAGTCAGTTATTGTTTGGATGATATGGAATAAACATGTGTTTGTAGAAACAGGTCGTTTCCTCTCTCATTACAAAACCCACATTTTTTCTTGCGAATGTGCTGTTGTGCTTAGTCCTGTTAAATGTTTAGCAATTAGGTTGGCCTGATCTTTATTGGTATTGGATCCTGGGAAAGATGTTAAAAGCCTCGGTGTTTTTTCTTTTATTCTCATAATTTTGTCCCAGGCCTGTTTTTGCATTGCTTTTATTATACAGGGATGTGCAGTAATTACGCCAAGCAGCAGAGAGGGTGAACTCTACAACTTTTTAGAGACCCTATTTTTGAAATTAAAGGGTTCCTACGAGGGCTGAAAAAAAAGTTTTTGTCTTAATAATGAAAACTTCTCTAATTGATCAGATGTTTTCACAATCTGGTCACTTAATTTTTTGTCGTTCACCCTCTCTGCTGCTGTAATTTTATCCAAAAATTATATCAAGTCCGTTGCGATATTTTGACCTTGGATCGTGTAAATTTATCGTTACAAAACCAAAGGGAGCAGCTTGTGCTTTTGAAAAGAAATTTTTAAATTTGTTCATGTCCATGTCGCCTGAACACCAAGTATAATAAATATTCTGCAGTGTATGATTATCTACGCCATTAAACACAACTAAAATGTTACAGTTGTCTCTGATTACTTTTGGAATTTGTGTATATCTCTGTGTAACATAAATCACGTCTGTATTTTTATGTCTACCTCGTGAAAATATTCTAGCTGGATTTGATTGTTTGTCCAGCATAACATCATCATACACTACTAAATTATTAATGAATCCATCCAGATCATCTACAGATGGCGCTTCATCAATATCAGTAATAAAGTCTATGACATTGTCTTCATGAAACGATTTTGCGTTTTCATTAAAGTCTTTAAGTACTTCGTAACATCGCTGATCATCTACAGATGGCGCTACTAAATATAATTTATCCCACTTCAGCCATCGCATTATTAGATTAAGCAATAATTGCGTCTTCCCACTTCCGGACGGACCTATTATAATCATTCTGATAGAATTCGGAAGCGCTGGATGGTGCTTTACTGGTTCTTGTTTTCGTGTCGCAGAAAAGTCAATTATATCCATATAATAAATAATATGATTCTATATTGTGTTCGATGCAGAGCACCTACCGATACTACTGAATTAACGACAATAACAACAAAAAATAAAAGACGTGCACTTACAGGCAAGTGTGTGAAATGTGGCACCAAGGAATATAAATTTATTCCAACAAAGACAGGTGGGGGTGATATCGCTGCTTCGTTAGGAAAATTACCAGGAACTCCATGGGCTAAATATCCCGGTGAGAAACATTTACCCGGATATAATTATTGTGGTCCTGAAACTCGACTTGATATCAGACTCGATGATCAAGATCAACCAAAATCAGGAGAGTATCCAGTAAATAAGATCGATCAAGCGTGTCACGTTCACGATGTCGCGTATAAAAGTAAGGATTTGCAACACCGACATCTTGCGGATGTGAAATTGATTCACGCGTTAAATTCTATACCTAATAAATCTCTCAGAGAAAAATTAGCTAGTTTTCTAGTAAAAACTGTTATGAAAGGTAAACTGGTGCTAGGGGCTGGCAATTAATTATATAACTATCATAATGGAATCTGTTTATTATTCCCCGAGAGGATTCTGGAGAGGTAAAGCAGCGATTAGTAAACTCGCCGAAGCAGCAAAAGTTTCACGTGATGTCGCTACATCATGGTTAGCACGACAGGCAATATGGCAAATCTTCCTAAGTCCACCTAAAAGAATTCATTACGCGCATTTTGATGTTAGTGTCCCTAATGAAGTTCATCAAGCAGATATTTTGTTTTTACCACACGATACCATTAAAACACTTGGACGAAAATCACGCGTTAACTGTCGTTGACATTGCGAGTAGATATAAAGAAGCGGAGCCATTATCAACAAAGACAACATCTGAAGCTGCATCTGCGTTTGAGCGCATTTATCAACGTAGTGGTCTACGATGGCCACGGTTATTACAAGTTGATCCCGGTAAAGAATTTCTTGGAGTAGTATCATCGTTGATGAACAAGCACAACGTTAAAATCAGACGAGGACATACTGAAATTCATCGTGATCAGGCAATCGTTGAACGATTTAATAAAACACTTGCTGAGCGGTTATTTGGATACCAATATGCAAAGGAAATATCTACTGACCTCAAGGATAGATCTCGTGAATGGGTTGCAAGATTACTGAGTGTGATAGCTGCGTTGAATAATGAAATTACTCGTGCAACTTCCATGAAACCTTCTAATGCGATCAAAAAAAAAAAATATACCCAATGGTTACGGACGACATGAATCTTTCTCTCAACCAGTATTAGGTAATGTTACAGTTAGATATTTATATGAACCTGGCGAACTTGAAGGTGGTAAAAAAAAGAGCAACCGATCCTATCTGGAGCGTAACTACACATAAAATTTCTAGCGTGGTTAGATCCACCGGTAGACCTCCAATATACAGACTAGATTCTACTGCCCCTCAACGTGGATTTGTACGTGAACAATTACAAGTAATTCCTGAGGATACGCAATTACCACCAAGCTCAATTTTGTAAATGTCCAGAGCCTCGACGTCGATTACATTCAAGACAAGTCAGCATTACATTTTCACGTGTGTGACCGAGATCACTATTAATTCTGTCTACGGTAAATTGTCTTGGATTCGAATACTGCCATGACATATTACAGTTGCAACTTGCGCAATGATTATTCTGTAGTTGTTTTAGTTTTATAATAAATTCAGTATCAAGATCAAAATCACGTTTATTTTTTTGTCACACTTTTTATAGCTGACTAATTATTTATTGATATTGATATTGTTAGTGATTTCTTCAGTTACGTAATCTACAATAACCCTACGCAGTTGCGATATTCTCCTGACTCGAGATACGGCGAGATAGACTAAATTTGACCATTCGATCCGATCATCTACAATCCAGATTCTAGTATCAGTTATAGTTAATCCCTGTGACGAGTGTATCGTTATAGCGTATCCTAACGTCCATGGCTATTTATCCATGTTCAACGCGTTCTCAACAACATCAACAACAACCAACACGATATCATTCAAGAAAAGATTTTGTACTCGGACATTTTCAGCATCTCCACCTGGTATTTCAACTTCAATATTCTGTCGTCGAGTATCTGCTGGGCGATAACATAAAGGTACATGTAGATCCGGAAACTTTTCTTTATGTAACGTAAATAATTTCTTTTGTAGTTCATCACGAACTATCTTTCTACTCGCGACTATCAAATCAGCAGGTTTCCATAAAGTCCAAAATTCATTCATAGAAGTCTCTGGAATTACTCCTCGCATTATTTCACATTGTACTCTGTCTGGCTGAAGTCTGATTAACCTTTTAAATTCCTTCAGCGGTTCATCAATAGCTCTATGGTCATCATTTACTTCTTCATAATAATCTACGTTATTCTTCAGCCATTCATGTGGAGACTGTCCAACAAAGGGTGGTGGTTGACCATTATCGCCACACATAATCACAGCAGTATTCTTTAGTAACAACCAATCAAGAAATGTTTTTAGTGTTTCTAACGACACCGTGCATACCTCGTCCCAAATGATAATTTTAGGTATATATTTTTCACCCATTCGTTCAGGAGTCCATGTGTCTCCGCACCATCTAAAGAAACTATGATAAGTACACGATTTTACTCCTCGCTCTTTTATTTCTCTGGCGAGTTTATGTGTAGGTGTTAAAACAATCATATCTGATGTATTATTTATAAATAAATTAATCGCACGAGTTGTTTTACCTGAACCACCACACCCATTAAGATAAACGGTTTTATGTCTAGATACAGGATCATACACAGATGGTGCAGATGACTTTAATATTTGATTATTATTTTTGTACTATGTCTCCACAATTTCAACATCGGCAGATTCAGAATAACTAAATATATTTTCTTGTTTTATTCTCCATGTCCCCCATTCACCATTACCGAGTTTTAATAAATCTTTATATTTTTTATGTACATAAAATAAATCCGTAGCGACTCTGACAGCGTGACGAGGAAATTTATTTATCATCGATAGTAGGTTTATCGAAACATAAGCTAACATCGAAGATCTTAAATGAGTAAATTGTGGTGAGTCGCCATGAAGGTAGCTCACAATGGTACCTAGTTTTGTTCCATCTGATAAATAAGCATTACATCGGTTTATAAACGTATTTGTCTCCGTTGTATCAGCGATTATAAAATCTAGTTCAGCATCGTCCATAATCAATCTTGTACACGTTCGTTTATGATCGTATGAACCACCTTGAGTAAACTTACCGATTATCTTTCTACCAAGATCTTTTGCAAATTTCTCATCGTACTCGTTCCTGCATTTATTTATTTTAATGACATTATCTTCATCAATATCAGGGAATTCTTTCCTGGTATCATCGATATTAAATCTGTCGGGTTCAGGTAACCAAACTTGCTTCTGTGAATTATACGATATAATCGCTTCAGTTACTCTCAACGATATTAAAAATTCAGCATCAAGCATATACCGCAATAGTACTATCGGAACCCAACGTCGCTCTGAAAAATGTCTTCCGAACCAAGTATAAGTAATTGCATGGAGATCTTCTCTAAACTCGAATGATTCTACGTGAGCAAATCCGGTTAAGTCAAAATCTGGTAAATGTCCGTTTATTGCAACCCTGGTCATGTCATGTGTAGGATGTCCGAATCTCTTAAAGTATTTAGAACATTCTCCATATCCAAGAAAACTTCCAGGATAACACGCTACCATATCAACTGAGATAACATCATTGTAATCGTATTTGGTGTTCCATAATCCACCGTGACCATATTCTACACAGCTTTTCTTGACATCTTCAAGGAATTCCGATCGTGTTGGTTTCCATAAATTTTTTTCCTGAGCGAAGTGAGCCGCTACAGATGGAACTGTAAAACAATTATTTAATAATTGTCTAACTTTGACATCGTCTGAAGTATATTCACGCCAAAGGCGCTGCGCAAGATGTTCCATTTCCTCATGGAGAGATTCTGTACGATAAATATCACCATTAGGTCGTACAAATTGATCGTAATGATTATATTCAGAACTCTGAAATAACCAAACAGAAACAGGATCCGTTTTACTAATATTCTTGATAAAATCAAAGATATCACCGTCATAAAATTTAACCGTTCAATCTCGTGGAAATATTGTTACTGCAGCAGTCCATGCGTGCGCGTTATGATCAATAATATCTATCGGAGTTCCATTTTTTTATATATTTCGGTTTGTACAAAATCTCTCCGGTTAATGTTTTTACTGCTATTGGAAATCTTAATTTCTTCTCTAGCTCAGCAACGTCGCTGATAGACGCTCCGGTATCTTTAACCGACTCTGCCCATTTGTTTATTTTTTTACGTCTTAAATCAGTTAAACCATTACCACGTATCGCGTTTGTAAAATGTTCTGTAACTCGTTCAGCTACACAATTTATTCTTGACTCTGACAATCTCATAGGTTTTAGATCCCCGACGTCAGGTTTATCATTCAGCGGAAATATTCCATAGACAACCGCAGTTACAGGGTACGATTTCTCATAATACGGTTTATCAATGCCAGTAAGTATTCCGGGTTTAGATTTATTATTTAAGAAAATAATATTACCCCCGGACTGCACACGGACGGGATCGCGCTTGTCACGAATAATCCAAATATCTTCTTCTGTATTTACAATAAATTTTATTAAAATAAAATATTTTTGATCACCAAGGTGATTAATAATTACTTTTCCCCGTTTGTCATTCATCATATTAGCAACATTTCCAACTCTGAATGTTGACCATATATGAGCAGCGCCATCGTCACGAAATTCCTTTTTTGCATCACGAATACGTTCGGTTACATCCTCATCCGTTAATGCCAGATCCTGCATCGAAGTACTAAATTTATATTCTGATAGTCTGTCAAGATCGAATCTAGCAGGGGAAGGTTCAATAACGGATAATTTCTCCATATAATTAAAACAAATATTTAAATTAAAATTTTAGTATATATATAATGCTTGAAACACAAAACAAATGTGCTTGGCTCAAAATTGGATATACTTCTACTTGTAATAAATCGTGTGTGAACAAATACTGCGGAAATCATGCACAAAGTATCAAAAATGGAAGTACAGGACCAATACCGTGTGTGAAATGCGGTGTTGGAGTCAGAGGAAAAATTCAATTGTGTCTAAAATGTGGCGGAAAAAAATACAGAGAATTAAAACGATATTACGACAAAAAAAAATAATACATTATCAGGTAAATCTCCTATAAAAACCGTAGCAGATTATCTGGTTAGATTTCAGAATAATGATTTAAACAAATAGTATTATATATATAAATGGAACAAAATGAGTTTGTGTCACATCCAGTATATACGAATTATGAATCATCCCGAGATGGTGTAATCAGACATTGTAGATTAAAGAAACCAGTAGGTAATGTTGGAATTAAAGGTTATTTTAGTTTTAATGTTGCTAAAGGAAAAAAATACTTATCAAGTAGATTCATATTCGAATGTCATTTTGGATTGATCAAGGATGGACTTGTAGTTGATCATATTGATGGAAATCCCCAGAATAATCGGTTATCTAACCTGCAGGCTATTACACCTAGTCAGAATTCTGCACTTGGAAATACTGGAAAATGTAAAATGTTTGCAAGAAGAGCTATTAAATCTATAAATACAGAAACAGGACGGGAAATTACTTTCCCATCGATGAATGCAGCTGCAAAACATTTTAGCATAAATTCACGATCGGTACGTGATGTTGCAGATAAAATATACAGATCTGCATTTTCAATAAAATATGATCAGCAGATAATATTTGAATATATCTAACTCTCTATTCTTAACAAAAAACAGATAGTTCTACTGTCAATTTTCCCAAGGATTTTGTTTAGCCATAATTACAGTCACTGACTCTGTCAGGGGTCCATCTTCATCGTCGCTGCTCTCAGCATTGACAGAATCAGATAACATAATCTTTCTTAATTGCATTACACGATTGTCCACGATCTTTTTTCTTTCGTACTCGTGAGACAGTTCGGATTTAATATTTTCGATCGAACGTGCAAGAGGTGCAAATAGCTTTACTTGATTGTCGTTTACTATAGCTAGTGATTCAAAGCATAGCTTGATAAATTAATTTTATAAATCTGTAGTTTAAAGGTAATGTATATTTATTATCAAATTTTCTCTGTTGCAGTGATTCAAAATCGCACATAATTTTCTGAGGGTCAAGATTATCAGATATTTTTATTCCGTTATGTTTTAGTTTTTTAATAGCACAGATAATATCATTAATGTTTTCTTGGTTCATTATATATATATTTATATATTTAATATAAAAAAAAATATTAGCTCCCAATGACTTTTTTTTGTCAGGGAGCTGTTTTGTGTGTGATATATGGTTATATACAATGAAGATAATGGTTATATACAATGAAGGTGATTATATGGTTATATACAATGAAGGTGATTATATGGTTATATACAATGAAGATAATGGTTATATACAATGAAGGTGATTATATGGTTATATACAATGAAGGTGATTATATGGTTATATACAATGAAGATAATGGTTATATACAATGAAGATAATGGTTATATACAATGAAGGTGATTATATGGTTATATACAATGAAGATAATGGTTATATACAATGATGATATATGGTTATATACAATGATGATAATGGTTATATACAATGATGATATATGGTTATATACAATGATGATATATGGTTATATACAATGATGATATATGGTTATATACAATGATTATATATGGTTATATACAATGATGATAATGGTTATATACAATGAAGATGATGGTTATATATAATGAAGGTGATATATGGTTATATACAATGATGATAATGGTTATATACAATGATGATTCTATGAACATGAAATATATACAAATGGTGATGACGAGGGAATCTTCTCTACGTCCAACAGATTTTGTACACTCTCCCCAAATACAAAACCTAGGGAGTGTAAAAGGTACACCCCTCAAGGGTGTATGATAGGAGAGTGTATTTTGTCTGTTGTGGATTTCGAGGAAATACTCCGGGTTCTCCCAATTAAATAGCATCAGTCGCCAAATGTAAAATAATATCTTTAGCATTTTTGGAGACTCGAACACGCGAGAGTCTGTAGAGCTTCAATCTACGTCCAACCGTCTTACCATTTCGGCCATCGTTCTCTTATCAATAATACAGTTAAATTTAAGTAATATATAAAATATTTGCTGCTTCACTAACAGCGGCTTACAGAAAACAGATAGATCACTAAATAATTAACGAAAAACGATTGTCGTAGGGACTGAAACATCATTTTTGTGTAAAATGAGATTTTATATTTCTAGTTTCCTAAAAATATATATTATAACACTGAGTCTATACGTAAATCCGTAACAGCGGATATTGATTTAGTTATATAGCGGTTCTTAAAAAAACTTTACGCACAGCCGTTATATGGAATAATCAAGATGCAGCCACAGCCTTCTAGATAATAGATTTCATTGTGCACGGATTTTATGTAAACAAAAAGAATATAATATTATAGACATCCGGATATTTTTTTTTTTGTCATAATAAAAACGTATTATGAGCGTACATACAGGTTTATATTTAGTACTTCGTTCCTCGTGTCCAGAATTCTATTATTTTGGTCTGTGAGTTTAAAGTGTATTCTTGATAATAACGGATTATGAACTCGCAGGTACACGGGATTAATTGGCTCTGATACAATTAACGAACCGGGAGGAACCAACGGGCTAAAACTGAATAATATGTACCCTTGCTGAGCCTGGCTAGATTTAGAAAGATCTACCTGATAGCTACCTTCAATAACATCACATACCAGATTGACTGCAATTGTTGTTGTTATATTTATGACGTCCGGCACCAAAGGGATTGTGTTTTAGTATAACCGGTGGTGGGGCTATTTTTCTCCACCATTCAATTACTCCCGGATAATATTCTTCAATAAGATCATTTAATGATTTCTTCATTTCAGCGTTATTTAAATCTGGTATAACAAATGTTTGTAAATCTTTTTCTGTTATTTTATAAAGATCAAGAAATACTTGCCTCAATCCTGGACTTGTGAAATTTCTACTAAGATCAGTCGCAACGTCTATAATACTTCGATTGCCGATGTATAAATCGAATAAGATCCCATTTAAGTGTTTTATTGACTCGATTATTTGCTGCTTTACACTTTCATTATAATGTTGTGATAATGAAATAAGTAAATTTCTTAAATCATTAAACATTTTATCGTATTCGGGTTTAAGATCATCTAAAAATTCTTTAATAAATCCTACATCAACAATATCTCGTGCCCTCCCTTCTGGCGTATCGATAATTTTAAATGTTGATCTACTTGTATAGGGAATTCTTTTACCGTAAAAATCGGTAAAGTAATATATATCGTCGTTTGGATCAGATTCAAATAATATACGATTCCATGGATATTTTCCTCGATATTCTGGATTTTTAATGAATTTTTCTTCACTCGTTTTAAACTCATTTTTAGTTGGTTCCGAAACTCCATTATAAACAGGTGCAACTTCAGGCCATCCTAACACTGATCTGATCGAACTCTGATAAATATCTACGAGGTAATCAGGAGAATTTATTTCAATCACCGCTGATAGTGTTGGTTCGTAAACAGTGATCGCTATTTTAGATTCTTTCCCTGTGATAGATTAAATTCTGCGTTGGAACTCATCATTAATCTGGTCTATTTGATAACTGCCCGTTGAAATTCCAACAACTTGCCAATCAGGTGTTCCATCCGGTTTATTCTTATTCGCAAATACCAGTGAATTATTTGCTGGTTGTCCACCAAACGGTTTTGACCTAATATTAGGCCAACTATAATAAACTCGTAATTGCGCTAATGCTATTTCCTTTGCTGGAATTGCAGTCGGAAAATTAACGCTAAATTCAGGATTGGTTGAACTTAATGATATCATAGTAGTTTTGACGGCGTTGTATTAGCTACGATCTGCTGAAGTAATTCTAACGATGACATTATTATTATAGTTATTATTTAATTCTCCATCTTTCCGTCACTAGAGAACGCATCGCGTTCCACTATGAACGCTTCATCGTAGGTTTTCATTATCGTTACAAACTCCTCATCGGATATTTTACCATCACTGAGATACGCTGAAATATACGAGCATAATTTAGTGTATGCGGCTGTTGCTGTGTGCAATTTCATCACGTACTCGTTTAGTTTATCATTCGTACACGTAGATATTTTTTTAGAGATAATACTGAAAATACCTGCACATGTTGTTGCCGTTGAAGCTATAATTGTTACAGGCGCTGTCATCGTTATTGTTGATAATAATAATCCAGTTCCAGCAATAACAGCAGAAACAGAGTATATCATTATATCAATAACGACCATACGACGCCGATATTTTTTTACCTTTATCGTGTAATCGTCGATGATATTTTTTAGTTTGGTTTGACACTCACATACTTGAGTGTATCTGTGACGTTGAACGTCGATAAACGATTCTTGATTCATTATACTTATCTAGGTAATTAATTGAGGAGTTTCAGCTACGAACTCAATACACCACCAATAATCTGCTGTGGTTAACTTTTTATCATTCGCTATCAGCATAAACGTTTCCTCGACATCTTTGTTTAACACTATAGACACAGTTCCAGAAAAACTATCGGTTGAATGACGCCATGTAAATGTGGTAAATATAGTAAATTTTTCAGCACAAAATATAGATAATCTATATACACCAGTGACCTCTGCGGTATGTTTAAGGGTGTTATTTTCCGGTGTCTATGTTGCTTTTCCTGATGCGACTGTGTACACGATATTAATGATCTGCTTGTGAGGAATTTTAACGAGATTAGTTTTTTGAATAATATTAGGAATACCACTAATGATATCGTTGAGTTTTGTGTTAATGTTAGCGAGATTAATAACAACAATTGTTGGAGTTCCAAAAAATTCACTATTAATTTTATTTACATTTCTACGAAAATTTAGAAATAATTGTACATGAGCATTATATTCAGTTCTTAATATAATAATTCTTTCATTAATCGCAATTTCCCTATCGTCAACATATTTTTTATTTGCAGCGTTTCTGGTCGTCTTAGATTATTAATACCATTGTTGTTCATGTCGAGAAATGCTCGCATTATACCACCGCGCACTGACACGTATTTGGATTCTTGATCATCGACTTATTTTTTTGTTGCTGCGTCTGTATCTGCGATTGGATCTCCAAGATACGTAATTTTTCTTTTTGACATAATAATGTCACCGGTAAATACATCACCAGTTTTCTTAACATAATCGTTAACCGATTTACCGGAATCCTGTATTTTACCTTGATCAGTGAAAGCAACGATATTATTAACAACCGCGTTGGGAATTCGTATAAGTACATCTAGTAGTTGTATATTACTCGTTTTTAATCGTCCTTTATTGTCATGAAAAACGACGACTTCATTTTGATCCACACTTGTGATATTTAATAAATCATCGATTTCATTTCTGAGCTGATCAATGGTTGCATATTTAGATAAATCGAACTTCTGAGTTTTACCTGAGGATCTTCCGTAAATATCTACCATTATATTTACCGATATCAGTTTAAGTGTTATGACGTAGTGTAGTGAACGCGTGTACGACTTTATGAGGCGGTGCTGTTGATTTTGATATAGCATCAAGCACAGCGAGTGTTTCACGACCGCATATTGGAGGATAAGTTATTTTTTGTGTTGGTAGCGTTGAATACCAGATTGGAATATCGCCGGTAACGTACTTTAAAAATTCTTGTGGTGGTGCTAATCCATACGAATCAAAATAAATAATTCCACGTGGATCAATTGCATATCCTACCCAGTGCGTGCATGGTCCAGAGTTTTTATCGAGATTAATAATACCAGTTTCAGAACTGCTAGCAGTTCTTGGTAATTGATCGCGCATAAAAACACCTCTGAAATTTTTTATTTTTAATTGCTTAGCAGCATTAAGTAAATCAAAATTGGACATAGGTGATATTAGTAAACTGTCCCTGGTAATCTTAGACCCTTTCCGTACCATGAATGTGGAGTCCCTGGTAATCTTAAACCTCTTCCCTTTTTTTGATTCCTTGTCCGGTTGCTTTCTTTAACGCCATTCCAGCAGCTGTTCCAACAGCACCTAACGCAGCTGTCTTTGCAACAGCTGGAGCTGCAGCTGCTGTTAATGCTGGTATTGCTGCAAGAAGTGGAAATATACCACCCGTTTTAGCGATGTCCTTGATGGCGCCCGCAGAAAGATTAAGTTTAACGCCTTTATTTGATTTTTTAGCATCATTGAAGTTTTTAAACTGACGCTCGGTCAACGATAGTTTATTTGCACCGGTCATCTGTTTTCGCTTTAGCGATATTTTTATTCCATAATTATTTTTTGATGCTGATTGCAGCTTTTTAATCTGACCAGGAGTCAGACTCACACTAACGTGATGATATAACATTATTAATATTATGAACGATCTAATTACATGTTTATTTACATATTTTCTACTGGAGCATCAATAACTCTCATTCGTCCACCAACACCTTCGAGTAACATAGATTTATCGCTGAGTATAACGGCTATTGCTCTGTAATTAGCAATAGCTGCTGTTGACACACGAGCTCGAAGATGAATATCAACTACTGATTGTCTGGTTAAATCTAAATGTTCTAGTGAAAAGTAATAAATCGGATACAGCGATGTAAAATCTAGCTGCGATATTTGTAAACCAATATCAATATTTTGATCACGTCCCATGAACGACATTAATCGATGATATGCACGTGCTACATGATTTTGATCGAAATTTAGTAATATATCCTCGATGTCCATTTATCCTTAATGAAACCTCAGAAACACCGAGTTTATCAAATATCATTATATTTTGTGTTTGATTATTTACTCGTGCAGTATTTTGAAGCGCAATAAATATATGTCGCGGTGCAGAAACACCTTGCTGTGATGCTATCTGCCATGTAAATAAACCATTAATATTACTCTGGATAGCATCTGTGGTCATCGTTAACCATGATAACGTCGATTTACCACCTTGACTCATAAAAGATAGTAACCGATCGTCTTCAAATATTGTTGGAGTCATCATTGGCATCCACAGGGAAAGTTTTGTTAGTATTACTTTGCCATGAAGTGCCCTGGTTGCAGCATCATCAACTCCCTCAACGTGCCACATTGCATTATTATCATCGCTTTTTCGCACAAGTACAACCGTATGTTTGGCTCCAAAAATGACTTTTCTAACATTTCTACAGAATCCAAAGATGTGTGACAGTGGAATCACACAAGAAAATGATTTTCTATTACCCTTTAACATTGCTCGACGTGCTGTAAATCCTAAGTTGAAATCTGGATTAATACTGTGCAATAACGGAAATGCAGCAGCAGGCCGGGCTATCATTCCAGCTGGTTGTGGATCGACTGCAGTATTCTGTGGTGTTTGTACTAAATTGTGTTGCCTACTGTCAGGGTGGTCAGAAGTATCTTTTGAGAACATCATTGATGGACCAGCTGATCTTGAGTAATCGTCGCTGTATCTCGCAAGACCAAGTATTGTTGTAGCAACATCAACGTCTTTCTGAATTGATTCAATATTTTTTCCGTCAATCATGTACGTAGTGCTGTCGAATAACGCCATAATACCATTATTAACAAAACCAGTTCTATCCTCAGCGGCGTATTCAGTATTATCTGTCTTTATAATTTCACCTTCGACTTCAATAAATGCTTCAGCGGGTAAGAAATATCTACTTGTATCTTGAACTTGTAGTTCAATTCGTCCACGCTGATCTGGAATTCGTGCGTCGTAAGAATAATACTGATAATCGCGCACAAACTCATCTTTGAGAACTGGTGCATCCATGTCAAACGCGGGATTCAGATACGCGCTTAAACATCTTTATTATTATCATCTTCGTCTAACTCGAAGACCACTTCCTGCTATCAGACTAGCGGTTATATTTTTTTCCTTTTCCGACATCGGGATATCAGCTAACTCCGCTAGTTTTTGATTAGCGGCTTGATTTATTATTTTACTTACACTTGTGGGCATCACTTCAGTGCTAGCCAATTTCACAGGTTGAGGTCGGGTCGCTTGTGGTCTGCGTATTAATCGCGATAGTCTATCTTTAATTGCTGAAAACGCTTTGCTAGCGAGATTACCAACAGCGCCTATACCCTTTTCACGAACAACATCAATAGCTTTCATTCCTAGCTGCTTTGCAATCGGTGTTGCTTTTGGGGCTATTCTTCTAAACAAACCCTGAATAACATCACCTAATCCATCTCCGTAAATCGTTTTGTATACCGGTAATCGAGAATTTATTACCCTGACCATGGTAGGTCCACGAGTATTATGTATGATCATTTTATTATTAAGTGACTTTATAACTAATTACATACTTAATCACTATAATAATCATAAGTGACATCGTCACTGATTTCATTAATGAGAGACCGATATACATCAATATCCATGATACCGCCTGTAAATAATCGTTTACAAATATCAGCTGCTTCATTAATGATTTCTGGGGAATTATTACCAGCTCGTTTTCCTCCAATGAGAATTTCTAATCGATCAACATCAGCAGGAACGTTATTGGGACAGGTAATAAAACCACTTCCTAGACCACTTCCAGTTGCGCCAGGAGAGGTGTCTGACGGAATATATTCTTCTTCTTCCTCCTCAATTGGTTTCGGTGGTGTTTTTTTAATTGGTTTCGGTGGTGTCTTTGGTAATTCTGGATAATCATGAAGCGATTGCTCAGATGGTTTTGGTGTTTTTTGTTGTTGTCCTTGTTGTTTTTGTTGTTGTTTTTGTTGTTGTCCTTGTTGTTTTTGTTGTTGTCCTTGTTGTTGTTTTTGTTCTTGTTGTTTTTGTTGTTGTTTCTTTTGTTGTTGTTCTCCCCCTTGATCTTCCTTCATTATTCTTGATTGAATTAAACTATTAATTTTCCTAGTATAATCCCTATATAATGGATCATCGTCTCTACCTTGTTCAACATCCATATATATGCGATATATATATTTTCGCCATTGTGTTTTGTTTTTAATATCTTTTACGTGTTCAGGTTTTATTAATTTATCTCTTCGACTAAAACTATCCACAGCAAATTCAGCTAGTTGATCTTGGTTCTTCAAATTTTTAATTACCTTAATAGTTTCTTCATCAAATTTATTTATCAATTCAGCGGTACTTAGACCTACTGATTTTGGTTTAGGGGCTGGTGCTTCAGCACCTTCAGGTTGATCTTCATCCTCAAGTATTTCCGGGACTGGCATCGCAGCAGCTATTTCGGCTGGAAGTTCACGTAAAATTCTCTTTGTCTTTTTTGTTCTTCTTGCTATTTTTCCAGTTGCTTCAGCGGTTTTCTCTAACACAGGTAGAATACCTTTAGTGGTTTCAGTGATAGGTTTAAATAATTTTTTTGTATCCTCTTCAAATTCAACTTGAGATTCCTGACGCGATTGTAGTTGTTGCTTAACAGAATCACGAACAGGTAGATATTTTTTAATTGCCTCTAGTCGCCCTCGAGCTAATTTAGCTGAGTATGGTTCTCCAATACTCATTATTGATAATATCTATAATGGCTGTTTAATTCATAGCAGCAGAGAGGGTGGACGACAAACGTATGTGACCAGATTGTGAAAAAATCTGATCAATTAGAGAAGTTTTCATTATTAAGACAAAAACTTTTTTTCAGCCCTCGTAGGAACCCTTTAATTTCAAAAATAGGGTCTCTAAAAAGTTGTAGGGTCCACCCTCTCTGCTGCTCGCCATAAGGTCTCATTGGCTAGTTTAATTACTGTTTTGGCATGTAGGTCTTTGTCTTTGTATATGAGATGCTTGTTTTGCATGCTTGAAACAGTTGAATTCTTTCTTCTTGTCTTTGATTACTGTTTTACATTCTTCCGTCCATCATGGCACTGGGATTTGATCTGTTTCTCCTTTCGTTTCAGGTATGCTTTTGTTGGCTGCATTATTAATTGCTTGAACGAAGTTTTCGTAGTAGCAGTCTGCACTATTGTCTTCTAGTTCTTCCATTTTGATTATGGCATAGAGTTTGGCGAAAGGTGTCCCAGTCTGCCTTCTTTAGTTTCCACTGAGATATGTTACTGTTTTTTATCCTTGAAGCTTTGATCCAAATTGTTATTGCTATTGGAAAATGATCGCTTCATATTGTGCTATTTTGCATAACTTTCCAGTCTGTTATCAAAGCTAGTTCGATTACTTATGGCAAGGTCTATCGAACTTAGTTTCCCACTTTTGGGATCTATTCTCCTGAATATTCCTGTGTTAAGTAGAGTTAGTCTCTCTTTTCGAATCCATTTTTCCATGTTTTACCTCTTTTATCCGAATGGTTTCCCATCACATTGTCCAATATTGGAGTTGAAATCATCACATATAATAGCATTTGTTTTGCTTATTCTTCAGAATCTTTTGGTAGGTATGGAGAGTTGTCTGAGAGTTACCTCTTGGGTCATATATATTGAATATACTCATATTAAATTGATCAGTACCAACATTTAGTTGTTGTGATTCAATCTCACTGGTCTCTTCATCTGCTTCAATTTTAATTTAAATGACATTAGTGATAGAGTTGAGTATATATATATATATATATATATATATATATATATATATATATATATATATATATATATATATATATATATATGGTCTCTTATATATATATATATATATATATATATATATATATATATATATATATATATATATATATATATATATATATATATATATATGGCTAGCCTCTCCTTTTCTTCCCATTATTCATATGCTGTAAGTATACTGAGTCATATCCTTTAATTTTGGGTATGGATTTAGTGTCTTTATTGATGTGGGTGTGCCTTTATTGAGGTGGATTAGTTGTAAACAAGTAAGTTCGGACTTTTCGGTTGCCATATTAATTACATTAATTAATTCTAATTGGTTCTTAATTAAGCCACCACAATTTCATTGCCAAATTTCAATTTTCATGTTCTTGGTTCTATCACCCTTTGATTTAGCAATTTAAGGTTTTAGTATTTAATTGAATGTTGTATACCCATTTTTCATGAGTAGTTATGATGATATCTAATAAGATTGCTAACATTTTGAATAAATCTTGTGTTTCTACTTGGTCGTTGTTGGTAATTTGCAAAACTATTGTCATTACCTCATTAAGATATCTAAGGATAGTTGTCAGGTTAATGTTATCATAGTTGGTTTCTCTATTTAAGGATCTCTTACTATTGCGCTTGCCATGTATATTTCCAGTCGACTGAATACTGGCATATATTCGTGTTACTTTCTTACTATGTTCTTCAGTTGGTACCTGTTTGGTTGCATTGCTTTTATCAGCATGGAGGGCGAATCCTACAACTTTTTAGGAGGATTATTTTTGAAAATTAAAGCTTCCTACAAAAACGAAAATACAGACGTCAATAACGCCAAACCGAAGACTCTAACCGACCGAGACTTCTCTAATTGGGTTAGCTCATTTTGTTATTTTATTTTTGACGTTTGTGTTTTCGTTTTTTATGGCGTGTCTCTTTACTTACCCGGACACTCAATTTTTCTCGTCGCCCTCCCTCCTGCTGTGTGGGAGTGGCTTAATTAAATCATTATTATATCAATAATGGAATCCACACAGCTAAACTAGCTCGAGAGCGACTAGAGGCAATTAAGAAATATCTCCCCGTCCATGATTCCGTCAAGCAACAACTACAAGCGCGTCTGGAGTCTCAGGTGGAATTTACAGAGTGTACGGAACAGTTATTTAAATTAATTGTCGAATCAACAAAGAAAATTGTTACAGCAACTGAGGCAACACAAAAAGCTCTTGAAACGTTGCCTGTTGATATTGCTGGGCGCCTTCAACCTCCTCAGCCACAACCTGAAGTTCAACCACAACCTCTGCCAAGAGTAAGAATTAACATCATAGATAAATTCACGCCTGAAGGTATTGCCTCTATCAGGTATGGAACCTAATTACTTGATATTGCCGCATTTGGATATTATAATAGAGATAATTATGTAAAACCCGAATATATCAGAACTATGAGATCTGCCAATTGGGTGAATGATGTATATCTCGTCGCTAATGATACTCAGCAAATCAGAACTGAGGAAGATATTAATAATTTTAATACTTTTGTTCAGGCAGTAGAAGAGTATATTGAACAAGTAAGACAAGAAAAAAAAAAAGAAGAAGAAATGAAGTCTAAACTTAAAGAGGTTGAACGAGCAAGGAAACAAAAAGAAAAAGAAGATTTGGAATATGAAGAAATTAGACAAAGGCGGAAATCACGTTCACCAAGTAAGAAATAATCAACGGGAAGTGGTCTGAGCGATTTGGTCACTCGAGGAAGTGGTCTTATTACTCCATGTCCAAATAATGTCTTTGTCGATGTGGACAGACTAGAAATTCTGATTGGCGGGAAACGAGCCGGTAATAATTCCCCAGAAATCATTAATGAAGCAGCTGCTATTTGTTAGAGATTATTTACATGCGGTATCATGGACATTACTGTTTATCGCTCCCTTATTGATGAAATCGCCGATGATTACCGCAGTGATAAAGGGTATACAATTAGATCATTGACAAGAAAATAAGATGATCATGCATAATGCTCACCGTGGACCGATCATTGTCAGGGTGATAAGTTCGCGATTACCAGTATACAAAGCGTACTACGGAGATGGACTCGTGATGTTGGTCAGGGTCTATTTAGAA
Source organism: Megalonaias nervosa (assembly GCA_016617855.1). NCBI lineage: Eukaryota > Metazoa > Mollusca > Bivalvia > Unionida > Unionidae > Megalonaias > Megalonaias nervosa. The sequence goes on from JAECUM010001193.1 coordinate 78,036, forward strand.
GGATAGCCCCAAAAGCAATATCGATTGTAAAGCAACTGGGGATGGAAGCTATTGACGTTGTTCGTGATAAAGGTATTGGTGATGTTGATGATGTTGCCGGTAAAGCATTCTCAGCAATCAAGGATAGACTAGCACGATTAATATGACGAAAACCGCAGGTGGTCCGACCTCAGTCAGTAAAATTAACCAGCACGGAAGTTATGCCTGCAAATGTTAGTAAAATAATAAATCAAGCTGCAAATAAAAAAATTAGCAGAGTTGGCTATGCCTGCAAATGTTAGTAAAATAATAAATCAAGCTGCAAATAAAAAAATAGCAGAGTTGCCTGGTGTACCACTATCAGAAAGAGAAAATGAAAAAATATAGCTGCTAGTCTGATAGCAGGAAGTGGTCTTCGTGTTAGACGATAACAAGTATAATAAAGATGTTCAAACGTATATCTGATCCCCCATTCGATACGCACGCAAAAGTTATCAAAGATGAATCGATACGTGATTATCAATATTATTCTTATGACGCACTACAACCTAACACACGAGGAAGAATCGCATTACAAGTTGGATACAAGTAGATATTTCCTGCCCGCTAAGGCATTCATTGAGATCGAAGGTAGACTTTTAAAAGTAGTTGATACAGCATACAGAATTGATGATCGAGTTGGTTTTGTTAATAATGGTGTCACGGCGTTATTTGACAACGCCATATACATGATTGACGGAAGAAATATGGAATCGACTCAGAAAGACGTCAACGTTGCCACGACGATACTTGGCCTTGCAAGATACAGCGATGATTATTCAAGATCAGCTGGTCCATCAATGATGTTTGCAAAAGATACCACTGATCAACCCGAAAGCAATAACGTGACAATGAATGCAGCTGGGAATGCAGTTGCATCGATGAATAAAAATTTCAACTTGGGATTCGCAGCACGTCGATCAGTGTTGAACGGCGCTGAAGAATTTTCATGTGTGATTCCACTATCACATATCTTTGGATTTTGCAGAAATGTCAGAAACGTTATCATCGGGGCAAAACATACAATCGTCCTTGTGGGAAAACCTACCGACGATGATGCAATCTGGCACGCTGAAGGAGTTGACGCAGCTGAGATCGTGGCACTTCATGAAAAAGTAATACTGACAAAACTTTCTTTGTTGATGCCAACAATGCCTCCATCACTAACCGAAGAACAACGGTTACTTTCGTTTATTTACAGCGGCGGCAAACCTACATTATCATGGTTGACGATAACTACAGATAGCGTTCAAAGTGATATTAATCGTTTATTCACATGGCAGATAGCATCACAGCAAGGTGTTTCTGCACCGCGACATATATTCATTGCTTTCCAAGGTGCTGAACGAGTAAACTCACAATTACGTAGTATAATGATATTTGACAAACTTGGTGTTACTGAAGTTTCACTGAGGATAAATGGACATCAAGAACCATCCGAAGATATACTATTGAATTTTGAAAATAATCATGAAGCACGTGCATATCATCGCTTAATGACATTCATGGGACGTGATCAAAATGTTGATTCCGGTTTGAAAATATCTCAGCGGGATTTTACAACACTGTATCCGATTTATTATTTTCCTTTGGAACATTTGGATTTAGATGTCGTTGATATACACTTTAAAACTGGCGTGGCAAGAGGAGCAGCTATTGCTAATTACAGAGCAATCGCTGTTATACTCTCAGATAAAACAATGTTGCTTGAAGGTGTTGGTGGACGAATGAGAGTCATTGATACCCCAGTCGAAAACATGTAATTAAATCGATCATAATATTATAATGTCATATCATCACGTCAATGTCAGTCTGACTCCTGATCAGATTAAAACGCTGCAATCAATATCAAAAAAATAATTCGGGAATAAAATTATTACTGAAAAGAGGACAGGTAGCAGGTGGTCGAAATAAAGTATCACTGACTGAACGTCAACTCAAGCATTTCAATGACGCCAAACGATCAAAGACCTGCGTACCACTTGATCTTTCTGCGGATTCCATTAAAGACGCAGTCAAGATAGGTGATATATTTCCACTTCTCGAAGCTATACCAGCGTTGATAACCGCTTCAGCTCCAGCTGTTGCAAAAGCTGTTGCGTTGGGAGCAGTTAGAACTGCATCAGGAATGGCGCTTAAAAAAGTCGTCGGAGTTCAAATCAGTGCAAGTGACAAAAGAGAAGCACTTTTAGCGGCATTACCAGGATTGATTACTTCGGCTGCAAGAGCTGCTGCGCTGATAGCACTTGAAAATATAAACAGAAATGTACTTAAAAATGAAGTCGGTGGTAAAATCACCTCCAAAAAAGGAAAAGGTCTAAGATTGCCAGGAACCCCTCGTTCATGGTATGGTCAATCCACGGGGAAAGGTGTAACACTGCCCGGGACACATCGTTGATATTTCCCATGTCCAATTTTGATTTATTCGATGCTGCTGCGCGATTAAACATCAACAACTTCAGAGGTGTTTTTATGCGTGATCAATTACCAAAACAACCAAACCGTGTTCAAACCGGTATCATTAATCTCGATGGAAGTTCTGGTCCAGGTACTCGCTGGGTTGCATACGGGATTGATCTACGTGGAGCTATTATTTTGATTCGCATGGACTGGCACCACCGAAGGAATTTTTAAAATATGTTAACGGACTTCAAAACATTCCCGTATGGTATTCAACTTTACGAACACAGACAATAACTAATCCGCCAATATGTGGCCGTGAAGTACTTGCTGTACTCGACGCTATGTCATCATCAACAACACCGCCTCATAAAGTCGTATATGATTATACCACCAGACGATATAGCCATCCACCTTCGTTTTAAACGGGTCTTAGTGAATATACAATGGTATATATTTTCGGAAGATCTTCTCAGAGTCTCAAACCTCAAGGTGAATTATCCATATACGCAACACTTGATCATATCAAGGACGTGATAGCAAATCTTCTGCGTCTCGTAGATGTGGACCAAAATGAAGTTGTTATTTTTCAGGATCAGCAAGGACGATTAAAGACGAGTAATATCCCGTTGACAGATATTATTCTGTGAGTTCCAGATGCAACCGAAAATAACTTAGCGGTATTTACTAAGAACGGTAAAATTTAAAACTCTGAGGAATCAATCTTAACACTCATGAGAGAAATTACTGGACGCATCAGAAGAATTGGAGATATTATGTATGGCGATGTCAACATGAGCAAGAATACAATTATCAATGTGAGAGAATCAAAATCAGACGATGACCTGGCAACAAAAAGATACGTAGACAGCAACAACAACACGAGCAGAACTGAGATTGATAATCGTTTACTATCCAACGGTGATACAATTACTGGTTCTCTGAACATGTCTAATAATAAAATTACTGGTCTTAGAGAACCAGAATCAAACGATGATGCCGCAACGAAACAATATGTCGATGATAGCAACATTCCAATAATGACATCGCTGATGACAGTCAATGATGGATTGGCTACATTTAGATCTGATTATACTACTCAGGTACAAACGTTTTTGAATTTTCGTAGAAACACAAATAAAACCATTAATTTTTATTTTTTGGGGAAATCGAGCAGTCGTCAACATTAAACTCTCCGAAATCAAAACGATTACCGATGGCATCAAAAGATTACCGATGACATCAAAAAGATTACCGACAGTGCAGTATATACAGCATTATGGGACCCAAATACTAAATACATCATATATCGCGCTGAGGTTACCGGTATATACAGGTTCTCGGTATTCAGCACTACAACATTTACAACATATACCCCTAATCAACGGTGTTCTTCACTCAATGCTACATCTGTTATATTAATAGTTCTGGATCAAAACGACAGGACAATATTTACAGTGACACCCGAAAAACAAGCCTTCGGCTTGATTTACTATTGGTGTCTTGAATTAGTCGCTAAACTACCACCTACCTGAATTATATAATGAACCAGTCAATTGACTTTGTTGCAGAGCAACATTACCGATACGAACAAGTGTGTTTGTTGCAGACCCAACCGAAAAATATCATTGCTGAATATACAGTACAACCAAATAAATACCGCAGGCGTATAGTTGTTACTGACATAATTGTTTACTCTGCATCTGCCGTAGTCGAAGGAACAGCAACTATAATCGGATCATTATCAGCGTCATACATGATAGCACCAGCAGCGCCAGCAGCACCAGCAGCGCTGTCAGCGCTGGGAATTGGTGTTGCAATTGTAGCTGGTGTTGCTAGTATTCTTAATATCATCGCAAAAAGATATCTACGTGTGTGGCTGATAAATTACACGAATATACAACGTTGCTATCAGCGGCAATACACGCACACGTCATATTATCATCGCTGATATGATCATGGCTCAATGATGGAATAATATCAGATCAGGAATTCGCAGAAATGATTAAGGTTAACCATGAAGCAACTGTAAACCAAAACCCCTTGTCTCCGACAAGGACAGAGTCACCTTAATTTAAATCAGAAAGTAAATAATAATATTGTCAACAATGGCTACGTCACAAAAATTACTAGAAAAAATCGTCGCTAATACAACACCGCCAACAACCACGATGATATCAGAGAGCTCAACCAATCCTGAATTTGACGTTAACTTTCCAACGGCATTCCAGCAAAAGAAATAGCATTAGCGCAATTGCGAGTATATTACAGCTGGCCAAATATTAGATCAAAGTCATTCGGTGGGTTGCCTGCAAATAACTCATTAGTGTTTTCTTATAAAAATAAATCTGATTGAACTCTAGATTGGCAAGTTGTTGGTATTCCTACGGGTAGTTATCAAATAGAACAGATCAATAGTGAATTCCAGCGCAGGATTAAATATATCACAGGAAAAGAATCCAAAATCGCTATTACGGTTCATGAACCAACATTATCAGCTGCGATAGAAATATCGACGCCAGACTACGCCGTAGATATATATCAATCATCGATCAGAACTATATTAGGATGGTCAGAGATAGCGCCTGTTCATCAAGCACCACCAGAACCTAAACGAGCTGATTATGTTTCAGATAAACTCACATTTACAAAATATCGAGAATATAGAAAAACTCATCCGTGCAGATGGATACATGCGACGGAAACAAAAACAGGACCTGTAACACTTATTTACGTTTCTTTTTTGATGACAAAAAATTCCTAAACTAAATAGATTAGTATGTGATATTGATCGCAAAACCCATAATGCATTTATCGATGTACGGTTTATTAATTCATTCGCTAATGTGATTAAATTGAACATCAAACTGCGTCAACGACACTACGACAGTTATTTCAAAATTACGTACAAGATTATCCCAACGATAATCTAAAAAATCAGATCATTGAAATGGTACAGCATCTAAATCATGTTGCATCAGACCTTGAGTTTATTAATCAGGTTATTATTGCATCAGTGGCCACTGATGAGGGTCTCGCAGACGAAAAAATAACCACTCAACAATTATTTGCTACACATTATAAAATAACCTAGGCAGATACAGCAAAATTTATTTAATTGGGTTTAACGCCGATGAACTGAAAATAATCGGTTAATGATATCTTCGATGAATATTTTCCACAAATCATCGCCGCATCGACAAAAATAAACCCTCCAGCGATTATTCTCAGATATAACAATGACCCATACGGTGGAGGTTGTCATATATCACCAGATCACATCAACGATCGCAGTTACTTTGGTGTGTGATGCTATTGATGGAAGTTATCAAGTAGATCTAGAAAGATCCAGACAAGCGCAACAAGGATATATCCTATATTCATTTACCCCCGAATTACCTCCTCGATTTTTAATTGTCTCAGTACCTGTTAATCCGGTTTATCTGCTGTGCCATAATCTGCTGTTGTCACAGATACATTTTAGACTTACTGACCAGGCCGGACACTTACTTGATTTACAACATGAAGTCTTGGCGATAATTTCATATGTGAGATGTCACTGATCTCTTCTCAAATTAAATTAAACAAATAAATATAACGGATGGAATAATTGCCGAGATAGAAAAACAAACCCATGCACAATAATTGATGGTGTATTATTATTGTCTAAACAAACTTCGTAGTAAGATTATCGATGATGTAATCGATATAGTAAAAAATTCTCAATTAATGGGAACAAAATGTAAATCTGAATAAATATTATAATCTGAATAAATCTGAATCAGAATAAAACCCTAAAATGAAAAATTCTGATTTTGAATAAACATTATAATCCGAGTCAGAATAAAAATAAATACAATATTCACTTTCATAATCCCTCTTGATTATCGTCAGTGACTTTGTCATCGAGTTTACAATCGCACATAAATTTTTTCAGCTGTCGCACACGTGAACTCACAATATTTTTTTTTTCGTATTCGCGTGATAATTCTGATCTAACTTTCTCAATCGCGTTTGCGAGTGAACCAAATTTTCGAATATCCTCATCATAAACTAAATAAAGTTAAAATTGTTTTACGGCTTGTTGAAGTAATTTAATGAATCTATACTCAGTTGCTACAGTATATCTCCCATCATATTTCCGTTCCTGTAGCGCATTAAAATCATTTGTGAATTTTTTTCAGGATCCAATTGGTCAGATAATTCTATATACTCATCATTTAATTTTTTAATCTCAGAAATAATTGCAGTAATATTTTCTGAATTCATTATATAATACATATTTGTTTAAAATAAAAATATTTCTGGATCAGAATCAGAATAAAAATATTTCTGAATCAGAATCAGAAAAAAATATAAAAATAAAAATTTTATTATAATATTTGTTTATTTCCCCATCGATATTGTGATTTAACGGATAACTGCCCCATCAAAATTATGATTTCAGTCGGATTTTCTGGATTTAACGGGTAAGTGCCCCATTGATTTTATAAATTCTGACGGATTTTCTGGATTTAACGGGTAATTGCCCCATCGAAATTGTGATTTCAGTCGGATTTCAGAAATATTTATTATAATAAAATTTTTATTTTTATTCTGATTCAGAAATATTATAATGAAAGTTTATTTTTTATCAAATTCGGTAGGATTTCTCGATTTTGAATACCAAATACCCCATCAAAATTGTGATTTCAGTCGGATTTTCTGGATTTAACAGGTAATTGCCCCATCGATTTTATAAATTCGGTAGAATTTCTCGAATTTGAGTACCAAATACCCCATCGATTTTATAAATTCGGTAGGTTTTCAGATATATTTATTATAATGAAATTTTATTCTGATTTAAAAATATTTTTATTTTTAAGAAATATTTATTATATGGAAATTTTATTTTTTGAGAAATTCGGTAGGATTTTCTGAATTTAAGGGGTAATTGCAAAAATCGATTTTATAAATTCATGAAATTAGCCTTTATTTTTATTTTTTTATTTTCAGAATCAGATTATAATATTTATTTTTATTCTGATAATAATATTTATTCAGAATCAGATTATTTTTTTAAGCTGATCAAATTCAATGAAAGAATGTGCATAATTCAGAATATGATCTCTATCGCACACAATCGCAATAATATGTTCTCACTGCAGCTCATTTAACTGTTCCTGCGTCAACAAAAATTTTTCATCGCCGTATTCATCAATAATTATATTAACACTAAATTTTTCTGCCTTGACTTTGTCAACGGTGAATAATATCAAGATTGTTCTTACGGCACTTTCGAGTACCTCTTTGTTGTATATAAAAACTCACACATGTTGGTACATATACAATACCGCATAAATAATTAATTATTTGACAGAGGGGTTTTTTTTTGTTTTACAAAATACTGATCTTGTTGTTTTCGACGTTCTACGAACGCACATACAGATTTATATTTAAAAATTCTCCCCTGAAATCAAACAAGTGACCGGTTTGGTTAGTAAGTTTGAAATGTATCCTTGATAATAGCGGATTATGACATCATACATAAACTGGATTAACGGGTTCTAATACAATCAAAAATCCAGGGGTGCTTAAGGGGTAAATGTATATAATATGTATCCCTACTGGGCCTGACTGGATTTTTCAAGGTCTACTTGATAACTTCCATCAATTACATCACACACAATGTTGACTGCAATCGTCGACGTGATATTAACAATTCCAGACGAAATATGGCGACCTCCACCATATGGATCATTATTATATTTGAGAATAGTCGCCGAAGGGGCTATTTTTCTCCATGATTCAAGTATTTTTGGAAAATATTCATCGATAATATCATTGACTGATTTTGTCAGCTCGTCGGCGTTAAATCCTGGTACTGAAAATTTTAGTAATTCTGCTTCGGTTATCATATAGTGGTTGAGAAACAATTGTTTAAGTGTTGTCGTGTGAGATGGAACAAAATCAATGTCTTTCTCCTCGTTGAGAATTATTGATATACTTTAAGTCTGATGCAATCTGGTTTCAATAATCTCATCGTTGTAGTAAGTGATAATACTGGAAAATAAATTTCGTAGTTTGTTAATTACCTGAAAATGTTCAATTTTAATCGCGTCGATAAATGAGTTAATAAATTTATCATCGATGAATATATTTCCATCCTTGTCAACATCATATATAGTTCTTGTTATATTTGGAAGCTCTGTACCATCAGACGCAGTAAAATAAAGCTTTCACCATCTACCCATGCTTCTATATATACCTATGGAAAGGTCTTTTGATATTCTGGAAACTTTAAAAATATTCTTTTGCACGTGATAAAATCAGATCGTCTTGGTTCTTGTTGACCTTCATAAAACGGCGGAATTTCTGGCCATCCTAATACTATTGTGATCGATGAAGAATATATATCAACAGCATAATCGGCAGAATTTATTTCAATTGCCGCAGATAATGTTGGTTCGTGAACAGTGATAGCTATTTTAGATTCTTTTCCTGTGATAGATTTAATTCTTCGCTGAAATTCCTCACTGATCTGTTCGAGTTTGATAACTGCCCGTTGGGATACCAACAACTTGCCAATCTGGAGTTCCATCACCCTTATTTTTATTTGCAAATACCAGTGAATTATTTCCTCCAAATCCACCAAAAGATTTTGATCTAATATTTGGCCATCTGTAATAAACTTTCAGTTGTGCTAGTGCTATTTCTTTCGCTGGAATCGCAGTTGGAAAGCTAACGCTGAACTCATGATTGGTTGAGCTTGCTGATATCATCGAGGTTCTCAACGGTGTTGTATTAGCGACGATCTGTTGTAGTAATTCGATCGACGTTGACATTATTATTTAAATCCTGATTCTAAATCCCCGTTTTTTTTTTAAAACCGGGGGTCTATTATCGTTTTTCGTAGTCGACGACGGTGATATTGCCTCGTGGTAAATTTTAATCATTTCTGTGAATTCCTAATCTGATATTATTCCATCGCTGAGACTTGATGATATCAACGAAGATAATTTGGAGTATGCTAGAGTCGCTGTATGAAACTTTATTGCATACTCGTGTAATTTATCAACCGTGCACGTGGACATTTTCTTTGCGATGATATTAAGAATACCAGCAACACCGGTTACAGCGGTGACACCAATTTCCGTTGCTGTTAGCAATGCTGGTGCTACCACGTATGACGCTGGCAATGCACCGATGACAGTTACTGTTCCAGCGATGACAGCAGATGCAGAGTACATAATTATGTCAGTAACACCGACACGTTTCAGATATTTCTTTTTTGTTTTACTGTATGCTCGTCAATGATATTTTTCAGTTGTTTATGCCACGAACACACTTGCTCGTATCTGAAATGTTGAACGTCCATTGGGGATTGATTTTAAGTAGGTGGTAGTTTAGCGATTAATTCAAGACACCAATAGTAAAACACGGGGGAGCTTTTTTCTTCGGGTTCCATCACAAATGTTACCTCTTCGTTTTCATCTAATACTACTAAAAATACAGAAGATCCAGTTAGTGGATAATGCCGTGAAATTGTGGTAGATATCGTAAATCTTGTAACGCCGAGTACTGAGAACCTATATACCGGTAACCTGAGCGAGATGTTTGATGGATTTATTGAGTGGTGACCATAATGCTGATCCAGACGCTGCTGTATATAATATACTGTCGTTAATTCTTTTTATGTCAGAGAGTTTAATATCGATAACCGCTGGATTTCCAAAAAATTCATTAATAGCTCTACTTGTGTTTCTACGAAAATTTACAAACGCGTCTACATGAGTAAAAAATCCAGATCTAAATGTGGTCATTCCATCATTGATTGTCATTAACGATGTCATGATCGGTATGTTGCTATTGTCGACATATTTATTCCTTGTAGCGTCATCGTTTGATTCTGGTTCTCTAAAACCAGTAATTTTATTATTAGCCATATTGAGAGAACCAATCATTGTATCACCGGCGGATAGTAAACGATCATTGATCTCAGTTCTGATCGTGGCGTTGTTACTGTCCACGTATCTTTTTGTTGCCACATCATCCTTTGATTTTGGTTCTCTCACATTGATAATTGTATTTTTACTCATGTTATGATCGCCATACATAATATCTCCAATTCTTCTGATACGTCCAGCAATTTCTCCCATGAGTGTTAAGATTGATTCCTCAGAGTTTTTAATTTTGCCGTTTGGAACTCGCCGAATAATATCTGTCAACGGGATATTGCTCGTCTTTAATGTCCTTGTTTATCCTGAAAAACAACGACTTCATTTTGGTCCACATCTGCGAGACGCAAAAGATCAGCGAGTTCTTCCTTCAGATCGTGAAGAGTTGCACATTTAGATAAGTCGCCTTGAGGTTTGAGACTCCGAGCACATCTTCCGTAAATATCTACCATTATACTTTAAGATCTGTTTAAAACGACGATGGGCGACTTTGTCGTCTACTTGTAAACTAGTGCACGACTTTATGAGGTGGTATTAGGGACTTTGACACGGCGTCGAGCACAGCGAGTACTTCACGGCCCATATTGGCGGATCTGTTGTTGTCTGTGTTGGTAATGTTGAATACCAGATTGGAATGCTTTGAAGTCAGTCAACATATTTTAAAAATTCTTTTGGTGGTGCCAACCCATACAATTACAAACAATTCCACGTGGATCAATCGCTTACGCAACCCAATGAGCACGTGGACCAGAGTTTTTATCCAGATTAATGATACCAGTTTCAACATTGTTTGGTTGTTTTGGTAATTGATCACGCATAAAAACACCTCTGAAATTTTTTATATTTAATCGCGCAAGTAAATCAAAATTGGACATAGGAAGAATCAACGAAGTGTCCCAGGAAGCCTTAAACATTTTCCGTACCACAAATGGGGAGTTCCTGGCAGTCTTAGACCCTTTCCCTTTATATTTTGGAAGTTTTTATTCCGTGATCTGTTGCTTTATTTAATGCCATCCCAGCAGCAGTTCCGACAACACCAGTTGCAGCTGCATTGCAACATCTGGGGCTGCAGCGGCTATCAACGCTGGCATAGCCGCAAGAAGTGGAAATATACCACCCGTCTTAGCGATGTCTTTAATGGCACCCGCAGAAAGATTAAGTCGTACGCCGGTCTTTGATCGTTTGGCATCATTAAGTGCCTGAGTTGACGCTCTGACAATGATAGTTTATTCGGACCACCTTCGATTTTTTCTTTTTTTAGTGATATTTGTATTCCACAGTTGTCTTTTGATACTTATTGTATTTTTTTAAATCTGACCAGGAGTCAGAATAACACTAACATGATGATATGACATTTATAATATCATGAGCGATTTAATTACATGTTTTCCACTGAGGCATCAATGACTCTCATTCGTTCACCAACACCTTCAAGTAGCATTGTTTTGTCTGAGAGCATAACAGCGATTGCTCTGTAACCACCAGGAATAACCAGTGGAGCAGATATTCTTGGTGGTGATCGTGCTACACGAGCTCGGAAGTGTATATCAACGACAGATTACCTGAATAAATCTAAATGTTCCAACGAAAAGTAATAGATTGGATACAGTGTTGCACAAACCCGCTGAGATATTGGCAAACTAGAATCAACATTATGATCACGCCCCATAAATGTCATCAACCGATGATAAGCACATTCTATATGATTGCGATCAAGACTCAGTAATACTTCTTCTGATGGTTCCTGATGCCCATTTATCCTTAAAGAAACTTCACTAACTCCAAGCGTGTCAAATACCATTGAACTTCGTATTTGTGTGTTTTCTCGTGCATTTTCCTGAAATGCGATGAATATATGTCGCTGTGCAGCAACACCCTGCTGTGATGCTATCTGCCATGAAAATAAACCAACAACTTCACTTGAAATACTGTCTGTTGTCATCGTCAACCATGACAATGTTGATTTACCACCTTCATCCATGAAAGAGAGTAACCGTTGTTCTTCGGCGATCGATGAAGTCATTACTGGCATCCACAACGAAAGTTTTGTTAGTCTTACTATGCATGACCAACTTTGTCGGGTCGCCAGATTGCATCATTTTCGTTGTCTTTTCTAACAAATGCAACTGTATGCTTGGTTCCGAAAATAACCTTTCTGACATGTCTGCTAAACCCAATATATGTGATAATGGAATCACACATGAAAATTCTTCTTCGTCATTTAACATTAATCTACGTGCCGCAAATCATAAGTTGAATTCATCGTTCATTGATATTACTGCACCGGTAGGTCCATCCCCTGCAGCGTTACTTACGTTACCTATATTTACGTTTCTGCTTTCTGGATGATCAGTTTATCCTTTGCAAACACCATTGACGGACCAGCTGATCTCGAGTAATCATCGCTGTATCTTCCAAGGCCAAGTATCGTCGTGGCAATATCGACGTTTTCCAGGCATGATTCAATAGGTCTTCCGTCAATCATATATATGGCACTTTTAAATAACGCCATAATACCATTGTTAACAAAACCAGGTCGATCACCAATTCCGATTCCTGTACCATCTGCTTGTAAAAGTCTACCTTCTATTTCAATGAATGCCTCAGCGGGTAAGAAATATCTGCTTGTATCCTGAGCTTGTAATTCGATTCTTCCACGTGCGTTAGTTTCACGTGCGCCATAAGAATAATATTGATAATCGCGCACAGATTCATCGTTGAGAACTGGCGCATCCATGTCAAATGCGGGATCAGATACACGTTTAAACATTTTATTATATTTGTTATCGTCTAACAGAAAGACCACTTCCTGCTATCAGACTAGCAGTTATATTTATTTCTATTTCTGATAGTGGTACACCTGCCAACTGTGCTAATTTTTTTATTCGCAGCTTGATTTATTATTTTACTAACATTTACAGGCATCACTTCAGTGCTGGGAAGTGTTACTGGCTGAGGTTTTCGTCGTATTAATCGTGCTAGTCTATCCTTGATTGCTGAGAATGCTTTACCGGCAACATCACCAACAGAAACAATACCCTTATCACGAACAACGTCAATAGCTTTCATTCCAAGTTGCTTTACAATCGGTATTGCTTTTGGGGCTATCCTTCTAAATAGACCCTGAACAACATCACCGAGTCCATCACCGTAGATCGCTTTATAGGTTGGTAATCGCTAATTTATCACCCTAACCATTACAGGTCCACGCTGAGTATTATGTATGATCATCTTATTTTAGTCATTGTATCTAATTGCATACCCTCAAATCACTGTGGTAATCATCAACGATTTCATCAATGAGAGACCGATAAACATTAATATCCATGACACCGCCTGTAAATAATCTTTGACAAATAGCAGCTGCTTCGTTAATGATTTCTGGGGAATTATTACCAGCTCGTTTTCCGCCAATCAGAATTTCTAGTCTGTCCACGTCGGCAAGGACGTTATCGGGACAAAGTTTATCAAAACCACCATTGGACAAACCACTTCCAGTTTTTTCGTTCGTTACTGGTTGTTGTAGATACTTATCGATTTTCTTCTTAAAACGTTCTTGGTTTGTTTTTGTTTGGTTTTTTTTTTGGCAACTTCTTTTGCTGCTTCTTTTATACGTTCTTGTTTTACTGGTTGTTGTAATTTATATAATTCTTCTTCTTCTTCATAGAGTTTATCAGTCGCAAGACCATTTCCAGTGGCACCGGGGTCACGATCTGTATATTTTTTCTTACTTGTCGTTGAGGGTAATTTCTTTTTCTGTTCAGTTTCTTTAAGCTGCAACTTCATTTCTTCTTCTCTTTGTCTCCTTTCTTGTCTTAGTTGTTCAATATGCTCATCTACTACCTGGTTAAATATATTAAAATTATTAACATCTTCCTCAGATCTGATTTGCGGAGTATTAGTAGAGATGCGATATTCATCCCTAATCCAATTAGTAGATTTTAGAATGTTAATATATTCGGGTTTTACATACTTATCTCTATGATGATATCCAAACGCAGCAATATCAATTAATTGGTTTGGGTCCTTGATAGCGGCAATACCTTCCGGCGTAAATTTTGCTGTTATCTTAGTTTTAGTTTTTTGCGGTTCAGGTTGTGGTTGAACTTCGGGTTGTGGTTGAGTTGCTTGAAGACGCCCAGCAATATCAACAGGCAATCTTTCAAGACCGTTTTGTGTTGCCTCACTTGCTGTAACAATTTTCTTTGTTGCTTCGACAATTGGTTTAAATAACTGTTCTGCACCTTCTGCAAATTCCACCCAAGACTCCTGACGCTCTTGTAATATTTGTTTGACAGAATCACGGACGGGGAGATATTTCTTAATTGCCTCTAATCGCTCTCGAGCTAATCTAGCTGTGTGAGATTCCATTATTGATATAACAATGATTTAATTACACCACACTACAGCAGAAGGGAAGGTGACGACAAAAATTGAATGGGCGGGTGGGTAAACGAACACGCATAAAAATTTGAAAACACAAACGTCAAAAATAAAGTAATAAAATGAGCTAACCCAATTAAAGAAAGTCCCTTTTGGTTAGAAGCTTCGATTTGGCATTATTGACCTTGTATTTTCATTTTTCGTAGGAAGCTTTATTTTCGCGAATGGACCCTCGTAACTTTTTGGTAGGGTTCACCTTCCCTGCTGCTGTTTACCATTGCACTTGGGGCACGTGCGATGCAGATTGTGTTATTATGAACGAATTCAAGATGGATATTTGTTCAAAACATTTTCAAAAACAAACATCAACATGGAAAAATATCTGCATTGGAAGTGATACATTATTGTTAATCGTATTTGATATATAAATACACAAAACTGTTTTTAAATAATGATTGCATTTGTTGTACATATAAAAATGTTGATTTTAATTTTATGCTAATTGTATACTTATGTTCAAATTGTATATCATATCCGAGTTATCGTGTTACATGCCATAAAGAAAATATGTGTATACAAGTTGTTTAGTCTTTTTATTACCTTGGGTATTTTAAAATTAAAATTGGAATAATGATTTTTATTAAAAGATTCATAATTGAGCATTTACTTGGTGTAAAGTTGACAAAGCAACAACCTCTACTTTAAATTCTGGATTGGCCTTACTCCTATTCAGATATATAATTGAAATATTGAGTTTTACACAAATTATTTTAAATGTAATTATCTTGATTAACAAATTTTCTGGAAGGTGTTTGAAAAATATTTTAACCTTATGCAGAAGTGAGACTGTAATAAAATATGTCTTTGTCTTTATTAGGCTTGAGACCATAAATAACAGCAAGCTATGTCCTGCCA
Organism: Megalonaias nervosa; assembly: GCA_016617855.1. NCBI lineage: Eukaryota > Metazoa > Mollusca > Bivalvia > Unionida > Unionidae > Megalonaias > Megalonaias nervosa. The sequence continues at coordinate 93,689 of JAECUM010001193.1, forward strand.
TTTATTAACATTTTTGTACATATATTTTTTATATAGACAAAACTTATCTTATAAATTTCTGATTTTATCACATCTGCAAAATGTTATGACGTCAGTGAAGTAAGATAAAATGAGTCACACTAATTAGTAAAACAAAGGTTAAAGCAGATGTGAATACATCCCCTGTCACTGTGCCTGTAGAGCCTTCTTCTTAAGAGATTATAGTAAATAATCATTTAAAATGAATCAGGTACTATTTAAATTTACTGGTTTATCATCGATACATTGTGAAATGTTTGATCTGTCCATCTCAGGATACATGTTACTGCAGCATAAAAAACATGTAAACCATTCCCTTCAATTACTTAGAAAAACTTTGTATAAATTGTTGATTCATTTATTGTAACTTTAATATTTGGTTTCTTAAACATAATTAAATTATTAATTGCAGATAAAAAAAAGCCACTTGTTTTATTCTTGTATCACAATTATACACATACGATATGAAGTTAAAGGGTGCAAGTACATCACAAAGGCTTTATTTTAAATTTTAAAAAAAATAATGAAGCCATACTAGAAATTCTGATGATTAAAAGTATACCTAACATTGCAAGAACAGAGAGTTTTATTATTGTGTCCTCTTCTAACAAAACGTTTTCATGAAATTTGACACCATGTCCATTCTTTCTCATACATCACCAGCAACGTGCTGCAACTTTGCCAGATTTTCGCCAAAGAAAATCCTAATTTCATGAATATATCTTTGTGTGTAGTAGTTCATGCCTTTCTTTAACTCAAAATCTGAAAGAATCTAGAGGTGAGGTAGGAAAGTTTCAGAAATGTTGAGAACATTTTTCAGTGAAATCTGTTGCCGATGCTACTTGATTCACCATTTTCACAACAGCTTGTGAACCAGAACAAGAGTAACAAAGTGGGCAGAGCTTATCATTGGGTATCAGAACTATCCATTGCTCCACATGCCAGACTTGTTTGGCTGCAACATGCATGCGCACTTCCAATTAATCAGATTTATTCACTGGTACAATTGCAATGCAATTATAGATCATCCGTTCTGGGGAATATATTTATCTCTGGTGATTTTGTGTTTTGGAGGCTTACCCCCCACACACTTTCACCTAAAACTACACAAATAACACATTTGCTGTATGTCTCCAATGGTTCATGTTTTCTTCCAAAAACTGTTACACTGAGAAGTGCGTCTTTGGTAAATATCAGTCGAGGTCTTTCTTTTCATGGCCAAGTCAATGTTGGTGGGTCGATAAAACTGACGGTGAATTGTATCGTGGTAGGTTTATCTTTATCATTGTAAAATCAATATTACCATGCCAGGATCGCCCTTATAAAACTTAAATCTGTTTTATATATGTTGTTGTTGTTGGGTTTAATGCCATTTTTCAGCACAAGATAGGCTATACATGGCAGCCAGTATAAATGGTACAGGAAGAACCCGGGAAAACCCCAGAAAGAACCACCAACCCATGAGAAGCTACTGGCAAGCTTTCTCACATCACCACATTAGCCAAATCCGAGACTCTAACCCACACAGACAGAGTATTTTACATATGAAAATAATGAGACATTAATGAGATGTTATTATAGGTGTTACATAAAATTTTGATACTGATGTAAAAAAATCCAGCAATCATGTGACAAAAACTAATGTTAAATCTTCACAAACTGAGCATACTGTTCGATATACTCTACTGAGTATACTGTTCCATATACTCTACTGAGCATACTGTTCGATATACTCTACTGAGTATACTGTTCGATATACTCTACTGAGTATACTGTTCGATATACTCTACTGAGTATACTGTTCGACATACTCTTTCTTGCTGCATAGTTTAAGGCCTCAGGGTCGTATGGTTACAACAATGCAGTGCCTAATACTAGCACTGGTGGTCAAAGATGCCACATACAAGAGTAAAATACAATGCCACAAGATCACTGTTGATGAAGTTTATTTTAAAGATGAATTTTCAAAATCTGCCATAAAAAAAAAATACAGGAACATCAGATTCATATTTCTCAGCGAGACTGTATACTAAATTTTAACAAACAATGACTGAACTAACCAGAAACGAAAAATGTACAACTTCTTGCACCAGACATTCACAAAACTAACAATCAAAATCACGCAGATGATCACATAACAAGTTTCATAAACAATAAAAGTTCGCAAAGAAAAAGACAAGTAATGGTTTTTCATTTGCAATGTTCATAAAATCATGTAATATTTCCAAAATTTATATAACCTAATGCCTTATAAATTCATAATTTAAACATAATGGGTAATTAACATCATCATTAGCATCACTTTTACAACATCACATCCATAATTTATAACAATGTAATGTATCAAACAATTTCGATTTCATAATTAGTTTCTATTTTTCTATATTCAAAACTGATCTTTTCTAATGTAATATCTCTTTAATTAAAAAAAAAAACATTAAAACTCTTGAAGCAAATATAAGTAACTAAATTCTAAAGCTATTATTGTCAGGCAACAGCAATATGAATTCTTGAAAGTATATAGTTTTTGACAAAATTAAAAAATTTCAAATGGAACAAGATTTTAAAATTACTGAAGTTCATTAAAAAGGAAGTGCACACAATCTATGGAATCTGTCTGTGGGTGTAAATTACTTATCTGTGAATTATGTTACGGACTTCAATGTATGACATAATAAGTCTATAAAGACACATAATATGAAACAAATGCTGCCATATAGCTGATCTACTATAATTTTATGCTCAATAAAATTTTCATTTACATGTACATGTCAAAAAGAAATTGAGAGTTACTTATCTTCACACCTACTCAAAATAATAACAGAAATTTTCATGAAGTTCTGTAGATTACTACATATAGACAAGAAGAACCAACTCACAATCAACTGTAGCATTCCTAGGTCAATATGACCTCATTCCTAGGTCAATATGACATACTTGCCTCATTGTGTTGTTTTAAAAGAATGTCCTGATAAATACCTCATATAATAAAGAAAAAATTATTTTCATGAAGGTATTCAGGCTCAAACAGAGAATGAATTACTGCGACTACTCGACTACAAAACTACTGTCTTGCATTACAGTGAATCAATATAAAACACTGAAACAAGATGTCTTGTATGCACAATATAAAAAAATGTACAAATTCCAGAACTGATGTCCCCAGCTTTTCATAAGCTCCATCACTATCAACCTGCCTATAAAATTTGGTTGAAATCCATGATTATCATTTATTATGCAGAAAGGAAAATGAGTGGGTCTGAGAATCAAGGGCTATAACGCAGCTAAATGCTGCTGACAATGATAAGGTATCATGAAAATTATAATGCATACCAAATTCTATTGAAATCCAATAATTATTTCAGGAGTTCGTGTATAGAAACAAAAGTTTATGTATCTGAAAATCAGTGGCCATAATTCAATTTTTAAAATGAACATGCATGCAGAGAACTGAAACTGGCCAAGGTTTTATCAATATCAAACAGCATACCAAATCTGGTTGGAATCATACAATAATGGAACTTAATGTTTCAGAAAGAAATCAGGTGGATTTAACAGTAAGGGTACATAACTCTGTCAAACCAGGACAAAGGCAGCTGAAAACCAAACTCATCCAAGATCTCTTTAATATCAAGCAATACACCAGATTTGTTCATCAAATATTAAGAGAATCCTTTTGCAGGAACAAAAATAGTGGGTTTGACAATCAGAAGCTATAATTCTTCTAAAACAAAGATACAGAATAACGCCGACAGATGAACTCAGCCAAGTCTTATCAAAAGCAAGCAGCACATCAAATTCAGCTGAAATCCAATAGGACTTAAAGAATCTGTCATCTGGCATTCAGCAAGAATGGCCCTGCTAAATGAGAACACAAAATGCTGAAAATTAAATACAACCAAGGTCCCAAGCATTTTCAACATCAAGCTGCAAACTGAATTGGTCCAATCATATTACAAGGACAAGTTATTGTGCAGAAACAAAAATGGGCATGTCCGACATTAAGGGTCTACAACTCTGCTAAAATGTAATGTAGAAACATGATAATCGATTGTAGCCACGGTCTCAACAATTTCTCGCTGCATACAAAATTTAGTTGAAATCTAATAATAATTGTGGGCGTTGTACAGGAATGAAAATGGAATCAACAGGTGGTTGGAGGGACAGATGGACAGGCCTAATTTAATGCCAATCCTCACTGAAATTCAGGAAGCTGGGACAAAATATGCAAAGGAGCTTTGTACATTTTGCAATATAAGCATATGAGCTGTGAAAGTTTAGTACATGTAACAATTACTGAATATACGAGCCCAATTCAATGTGGTTGGTCAAGTTCCAAATCACCCTCCCCATAACAGCACTGTTCTCCTTTGCAACCACCGTGCATTTTTGCAAAATTAAATACATGTGAATCTTTCACTTACTGTCTAGTCTGAGACAAAAAGTGTTCTTTTCTAATGTTTCTCAGGTTTACTTGGCAGTCTTGATAGATTGCTGTTTCTAACAAAAGTAACAATGGTAAAAGTCGGACATTTATCTTTAACTTTTCTTTTCTCTAAAGTGTACAATTGTAAGTTTTGCAAAATTCTTTCCTTTCACACAGCAGCTATATAATAAGCCCACACAAAAAATATCCATTAAACTGACTTGTAACATTCTGTCCCCTACATTACTGTAGGTCTTAATACATGAACTTGTAAGTAAGCTTAACTAATTAACCAAAAATTGACATCAATTTCTTATGTTATATGACCGTGATCTTTAACCTTGCATCTAATCAGAATGTGCATTCTATGTAATGGAGTACTCTTACATTCCAAATGAGAGGAAACTCAAGAAAACAAGTGGACTAAAATTCACACCCACTTGATATAGACTGATGTTTTGCTACAGAAAGGTGCTTAAAAATGTGCCATTCCATTTCATCAAACTGAATTAACTATCACAGGGCTGATCAAATTTTACTTGTCCCACCTACATTTTCACTTGTCCTAAAATTTCAATTTCTTTCCTAGGTTCAGTGAGATTTTAATCCATATTAAGAACAAAAAGAAACAATGTACAACACATTTATTTCCTCAAAGGGGGCTTAATTTTTCAGTTCATGTTATTGTCAAGGTGTACTATTTATTGTTCTTGGTTACTGGTAAGATCAGTCCTTACAACAGCAAGAATGGAAAGAAATTGAAATGGAAATTTTCTGGAATTGAGACCTAACCCAACGTCTTCTTTAAAGACATAATCAATTAACAGAACAAAGACTCTTGCCACCTCCGAATCTGTTCTTATAATAGCACCAAGTTTAAAACTGTTCGTCTCCAGGAAAGCATACTGCATTTCCGTATCAGAAAATGGCTTTCCCTCATGGGAAAGGGTGTAGGCTGCATTAAAATGAGCTCCCATTTTGATTGTTTTTCATTTTGTACTCATTTAGTTTTAAAATGGCCCTTACCAACTTGAGAAATTTTTTGCACATGTTGGCTAGTGTACTGTATGTCTGTTCCAGTGGCAGCATTACATTATATCCTTTCACTTTCATGTGAATTGACCTCTGAATCTTCCTTACAAGATCACTTCATCTGACAACTACTTCAGCAAAAGTGATCATAACACAAATTTTTTCATTTAAATACAAACACAGAAAGATTCTTTAGCAAAAATATTTCGAGTGCAATACCTCACATTGAAGCCGATTGATAATCAACAAAATAAATTACCGTCGTCTAATCAGTTCATAAAGGAAATGGACACTTATGTTGATAAAGTGCTTTTTAACAATTTTGCCATATCAACTCAATGGATTGAAATAAAAGCGTGATCCGTTCATAAGTATCTGCGTTGAGTAAAATACAAAATAACAAGGACTTGTTTAATGCACTGCTAATTAATCATATTGGAGCTGTTTTCTTTGAAGGGTTTTGACTGGCTGATAATTTGGTCACTTGGCCCAATATACACTTAAGCAGTAACAGAACTCCTGTACATGCGACGGTTATCAATGACCATTGTTTTTTAGTATCACTGCATTTCAACAAAGAGGCAGATTCATGCATTTATGATTTAGCATGTCCTTAGAGAATGACGTGAATGACCTTGAAAATGGTAGGTAACGTGATCAAAGCAGGGGCATCCAACCATTATTTGGCTGGTGGCCAAAACAGAAAAAAAGCTTAATGTCATGGGCCACATGAGCAATAACAGTTCCTTGTCACTAATTATGCATATTAATTAAAATACATTTTTTTCAAAATGGCTGCCTACATGGTAACAGGCCACAAAATGTGAAGTACTAGGCCAAATGTGGCCTGCGGGTTGGACACACCTGTATCAAAGTAGGAAAATTAGAATTAACCTGACTTGCTTTATATGAAGGAAAAAAAGCAATGTTCCAGGCTAGCGGAAGAATTTACTTCTCCAACTTCAAAAAATGTGTAGACCGGGACCTTGCTCTACTGGATTTGATCAGCCCCATGCCTTAAGCCATATTGTTGAAATTAATTTTTTTCTTAAAAATAAAGCACAAAATTTAACGATTTGCCCTGGTTCAAATGCTGCATGAAGATAAATTTGATACCCTGGCACTTACAAAAATGAACAATCTTGAATTCTAAATCTGAATCTATATTAAGATTGTTGCACTCCTGAGCTTTTCTTTTCTGTGAAAAAGCTACGTAATACTAAAACCTGTCCAATTCCAATAACTAAAACAACAAGTGATTCTCCAATGGACCAATACATGACCCTCTCATTTAGATCTTCAGCAAATGCTCGTCCCTGGTTCTCACGAAGTCGAAAGTACGTCTGATGGTCGAGAATATTGTTCAATGATTCGTGGATATTCAGTGATGTCGATTCCATCTATAAAAAAAATCCAATTGCATTTAAGTTAATCAGAGATATGATTCTATTTATCCTTTTTTTGAAAGTATACGACTGAAAGCCACATTCATGTACATAATGATAAATAACCACCTACTGGCGACGGAAAGATACAATGATGCCCATATTATTAGGTCAATGACTATAAACCCTAAAAACATTGATGACAAACTTTACACATCTCTTCAAGAAGAACACACAGATAAACTCCAAACAAATTTTCTATAGACAGATTACTCAAAGAAACAAATTTACTATAGACAGATTACTCAAATAATTTTGCAACCGTTCACCTCTGCAAGCATAGCATTTGAGAGTCTCTCAGGTTTTAGCAGCTATAAATTCTCTAAGGAATTTATATAAATTCTGATATGGATATTTAATATCGTAATGAAACAAAAGTAGCATAAGCAAAAGAGCCTACCCCCACCCCACTTAAATCAATAGATTAAAATCACCCAGTAACGCACACGTCTGAAAAAAGAATAAGACGAAGTACAAGCAACATCGTCTAAAGCCTTGATTTTTCTGCAGAAAATATCCAACTATTTTTATCCGCACAAGAACATTGTATTTTGTACAGTTAAAATGGGGATCTTTATGAGAAGTTGGCAGTCGTCATTTGGAACAAAATTTGTTAATTACCTATTTCTACCAGTATCAAATTGCAAATAAAAACATTGCCCAAAAATATATACAAAGCATATATTGGACAAAGTAAATTTGGGATGTGGCAAAACATACTGGGTCTGAAAGGGATTGAGGTAAATGAGTCGAATGAATCAATTTGGATCTATTATCTGTAGTTGTAAAATAATTGAGCTGAATTTCATTTCAACCTATATACAGAATAATTCCTGGCAAGTCAGTAGATTCTGAGGCATCTTTATTGGATAAACGCATGGCCTAAATTCCATATTTCTTTATTGGATAAATGCATGGCCTAAATTCCATATTTCTTTATTGGATAAACGCATGGCCTGAATTCCATATTTCTATTCAATAAAAACAATCAGGTTTTCCTTTTACTCCTGAAACTTTCCCTCCTTGTTTAAAATTTAAACACAACCTCTAGATTCCCAATCAAATTAAAAACAAAACAAAACATCTTGATACATGCAAGAGATACCAGCCATAATCAATGGATCTAGCCGAGTCATGCAGTGGACCATCACCTCTGACAACAAAACACAAAGTAATCACATGCAAATTCAACTTCTGAAGTGCGCTTGTTAAAAGAATTTCTTAAAAGATTTTATTTTAGTGATGGCAGCCATATTTGATGGCAGTTTGGCACCACTTGTACAAAGTTGACTGGACTTCTTCTCATGATGGCCATATTTTTCAGCATACAACAGTTAAAAGTTTTTCTATTTTTAGTAATGGTGAGCGTATTCAATGGCAAATCAGCACCATTCATAAGAACTTGAAAGCACTTTATGCCAATATGTCTTTTGTCTAATTTTAGTAAAACTTCATTCAGTGTTTTTTGAGGACAATTTGTTTCAAGGTTTATCATATTTAGTAATGGCAGTCATAACTGCTGCAGACTAACATCATTTGTACAAACTAAAAAGGCCATCAAGGGTGCTTACACTCAAACATGATCCAATTCTGTTTTGGTTTAAGGTACTTACCAGTTCTTTTAGTAATGGAGGTCATATTTGATAGCAGATTACCTTAATTTGTAAATACCTGAAAGCCCAACATGCCAGGGTGAATTTTGAATAAGTGGTTACATCATTTTTAGTGGATTGTGAGAAGTGTTTGAAGGCATCAATTTTGGAAAGGCAACCATAACTGATGGCAGAACAGCATCGTTTGTGGAATTTGTAAAGCCCTTTACATCCCATGATGATCTATCCAATTAGGTCAATTTCTATTTAGCAGTTTCTTTTAGATAAATCTGTTTCAAGGTTTTTCTATTTTTAGTAAGCATGGTCATTCGTGGCCACACACCATGTGCTGAATTTTGTTCAAATTAGTAAAGTTGTTTACTGGTATTTGATAAGTAGTTTAAAATAGCTGATCTGGTTTGATCACAGGCAATTCATGATGCAAGCTGGGAAAAGGTGTAAGACAATAATCTAGCTGGGCCTTACAGCAAGGCAAGGAAAGAAAATGAAATATCAACTTATATTCTAAAGTAAAACCAACAAAAAATCATTGTATAAAACTGCACACACAAGTAAATGTACATGTTTATCTACGAAACAACACAAAAGCATCATAAAAGCATAAAATATACATTTTTTCCCTTATTTCAACAACTTTTCAATGCTGACATATAACAAACACTAATAACGTTAACATAAAGCAGTTTGCGACTTCTTTTAAAATAATAAGAGACAGCAAAAACTACTGTTCATACAGCGACTATTAAATATTTGTACAGTGTATATTTAATATAATCTGGTGTTTTACTGATGACAGCTTGTACACTACAAAACGTTCCAGTCATTTTCACTTCAATGATTCAGAATGTTACTTTTCATATTTTATTAAACTCGTATGTACCATAAAATATCAACATTTAGTTCCATCAAACACTGGAAGTCACCCCTTTTGTGAATACAATATAAAGTAATTTTTCTCTTTTGATTACATACAAAACTTGCAATAGTAAAACTTGTGTACAAGTATCTAATTAAATAACATTTATATTAATGTATGACATTTACATAAAATCAAAGCTAACAAGTCTCAGTAAATTTGTTAAATACAACAATAAAACATTTGTAATGAAACGCTGACTTTAATCAATTAATTGTATTCAGTTTGGTACCACATGAACACCCAATCTAAAGTTTACATAATACAATATGTCAAGAACACAGCCTATGCAATATCGTAATCAATGTGACATACAGTCATAGCAATGCATGAATTGTGGCATCTTCATGCTGAACTGACACCGAATAGTGACTGCAAAAATCAAAAAAAGTAGGTGGCACTGTTCCAAAAGTAGAAGTATCTATTAACCAAACTAGCATATGGTCCAGTGTGTTTATTAACCAAACTCACGCACTGTCCTGTGAGTCTATTAACCAATCTAATACACTGTCCAGTATGTTGGCATCTTTGAAAAAAAAACTAACACATGTGTCCAGTGTGTCTATTAACCAAACTAACACATGGTCCAGTGTGTTTATTAACCAAATTAACACTGTCCAGTCTCTATTAAGCATATTAACAAACTCTCCAGCACTGTCCAGTATGTTGGCATCTTGGAAAAGATTGTGGCTGCCGGGGGGGTGGAGTGTGTGTTTGCCAAAAAGGAGAACACTGACTGTGAATTGAACATTTTCCCTGATAAAGATACGATTAAACTGTTCTGTGTTAACAAGTTCATGCGATACAAACTTAAACCATTTCTCCGTATAATGATACAATTACGCTGTTCTGTGTAACACGTTCTACTTTGAGATCACAGTATTTGATGGCTGCATAAAAATGAGAACTTTTTAGAATTTTGTACAATAAGTAGATCCTGTTGATGATGAATCTCAACAACACAAATTGCGTCTGAAAAAAAAGGTTATTTTAAGCTATATACTTGTTTACTTTGAATTAAAACTTATTCTGCACCATGCTGCATCCACAAATTTGCTAAATCTCGATACAAACTAGTTACAATGTATAAACTTGTATGTAGACACTGGCTGGCATTCTGCTAGGCAATCCAACATTTTGCCAAACAAGTGTGCGACAGAATGCTGTGTCTCATCTGTGAACAGTATTTTAGGAACATTATTTAAGGAGCAATCTTTCTGATTATGCAGGCAATACAGGAACTCCTAGCATACATAGGCAAAAACTTGTGTAATATTTTCTTCCAACACTCTGTTTAATGCTACAACTGATGTAATAGATGTCTGACTTTCAAAATCTGTAACACCTGAATCTTTAGGATGCCATCGACTCAGATGCAGCAAAAGTGATACCTATCTCTCATCATTCACAGGCAAAATAAAAACTTTCCATATACATATCTCCATAGCAACAGTTCTTAGACTAACATTCCGCTTGACGGCGGACATACCAACACTAAACACAACACTGTCATCATATTTTCTGTCTCTTTTCTGTGAAGAAGCTTCTCAGGACGAGAACTTGTCCAACACCTATGATGAGAATTAAAACAGTTTGTCCAAGAGACCAATAGAAGACTCTCTCATTAAGATCCTCTGCAAATACTCTGCCCTGAGACTCACGTAACCTGTGATGAGTCTGGTAATCTAACACTTCGTTTAGCTGCTCATGAATTGAAACTGCAGTAGACTCCAGCTAGAAGACAATAGAAATTAAAACCATGACCAGGATTCTGCTCACCTGTTTCTAACCATAAAACATATTACAGTACCATCGCTAAAAATAGAACCACATCACATTGACCTTACCCATGCCCATACACCAAAAGCATGCATAAAAATACTTAAAGTTTATACACATTTTGAAAAAGCAATATAGCAATTATGATTTTTTTTTTTTTAAAGTGTCCATGGCCAATGTCACACAGAGCTTGAGTCATGCTTGATATATATATATATATATATATATATATATATATATATATATATAGATACATAGACACACAGAGAAGCCCCACTTACTCTCATATGGACACCTCTCTGCACTGGGAAGTTGGGCATGTAAGCTGGGTGGCCCTTCCAGATGGGGTGGGGGAGCTATATTTGTGAAAAGTATATGTGTGTTTATGCAGCAAGAAAGCCACATGTAACTTCAAAGCATTTATTACCGTCATTTAAAAGCAACTTTAATTATTAAAAGGTTCTTCTTGTCTCAAGAACAGACTTATTTCAAGTGAAAGACATTAAAAGTTCTTGATTCTTAAGCATGAAATGCAAATGGTACTGTTCGCATGTGCATTGCAAAACCATTCAAAAACTTCATTTAAATCTTGGTACAAACATCACTTGGCATTTAGAATCATTATCTTTCCATTTTCCACTTTTGCAGAATATTCTAATCTGTAACAGTGTTGTTCATTTTAGCCTTCAGAACATCACATTTTTTGGCAACAAGTCCCTATTGTCACAAGAGTCAAATAACTCTTACATTTTGTTCCAAATAATAAATTTCTGTTTACATGTTAAAAGTTTTGTGATGATCTATTTTAGGTTGCTAATTGTACATTCCTGCAATTTAATCATATGGGTATGTTTGTAGAGTAGACAAAATGCCTTATTTATAAAGGTATATATAATGTCACATGATTTTTTAGTCTTTGTCTGACCTCCTGTTTTGTTCAAGGCGAATTTCTTTTTTTGTGTGAACCCACAAAAAGCGTATTTAGCCTCTGTTGACCATGTTATGATTGGGACAATTACATCTAGTAGAAAATCATCAAACAGAAGAACTGAATAGCCGTGTGAAGCCTAAATGCTATCACAACCTTGTTGAGCCAATTTCCTGTAAATTTTGACATTTACAGATAATGATATAATATTAACCAAGGAATAAAAACCTGACATCGGGAACCCGATTCAAGAACAGATAATTGGATAACTTATCGTACCGTATGAATTAAACATTGGTTCTGGACACATAATGTGGCCAGTTGTGATTTGACATTTTTGGCCTAAAATGATGGCCACATGCCGCATCAGAGGGGTAGCTGCCCATGAGGGGTACATTTGTACACAAACATGTTAGTGCCTAGAAAACTGGCCACGTAGAGGAGGTTACCAATGGTGGTGGGTGCCCTATATTTGCAGACCACTATATTAATATATATATATATATGTGTGTGTGTGTGTGTGTGTGTGTGTGCAGTGTGGTAATACTTACAAGTATTTGCATGGAGAGATGAATCCAATGTGTTTTGGCCATAACACTTCAAAAGAGCACAGCAGAAACAATACACTGTAATTAATTGTAATTTACCTGAACAAAGTACCAAATATTACAGTAATTACAAACGGGTACAAATACTTATCACACACTACTTTAAACAACATACTTTCGGGTTTTCATCCAGTACATACTTGAGTAACTTGAACTACATATTTAGGGAGTTCATTGAGTTCCTTGCAGTTGTTTTACTATTTATATCTATCTGCAAATAAACTGACGTAATCTAGGTAATAATTATAATTAATTACAATACTTTGTTTCTAATGTGCTTGTATAGTCAAAACAAAGGGTACACAGACCATGGGTACATAAACCGTAAGCAATAAGGGACCTGACATTTAATAACATCAAAACTCTGACATTTAATTTCTTTGTTGCTGATTTTAAGGAAGCCTGTAACTCAGAGAAGAGTGTTACACTGAAGCATTGTTTGAAAGTAAGTACTATTCATCAGGGCTCAGGAAAACTGATCGTCCTCTCATCCTGACCTAATAAAAATTGTAAAACTTTACGAGCCAATTCTTGTACTCTTAGCATGCACTAAATATTCGACATCACTTAACATTTAGCATGCACCAATTATAGATTACTCTTATCTAATTTGTCTAGCTTTCTTTATACACTTGTACCCAAGTATCAGTTGTACACTAAAATAGATAAAAATTGTGAACATATGTTTCAGCTTCAAACTTAGCCGTCGACTTCCTAATTGTATTCATATTCACAATGGCACGTGTTTGTAATTTATATATCATTGGATGCGCAGAAAGTTTCCAATTCAATGAACTTTCACACATCTTTGTGAGAAAAACCTCCCAGAAGTTGTGACTCAATTTAATGTCATTATCATCATTTCGTTGTCTTTTTATTTGGTCAGACAATGTTACATATGCCGCAGATTAGCCGTATTTTCAATGAAGACTTACCGATACAGTATCATGCCAAAGAGACGATGTCATCAGATAGTTTTATAAGTATGTAATTACTTTTCTTAAGAAAAAGTTGCAACTTACTGCAGGAATGAGTATTTAAAATCTCACAATGGATTTCACCAACTTTTATAGAACACATGTTAGTTCAATATACTTATAAAGATGTTGATACAGCAGTCAATTAGATGAAATTTAGTTGGTGTGATGACCTAGAAGTTCCAGTTCTTTTGCTATCTTCTCTTTCATTATACTCTTGAATCTTTTCTGGAGATCTGACTGAAAAAATGTGTAAAAAATTGCTAGAAATCGAGATAGATGGAATTCTTACTTCAAATACATGTTACCAGCATTTTTCTTGTGAAAAGTAATTACATGTATCTGACATCTTTTCATTGGCTTGACCATGTATCAAGAGGACCACACTATCTTGGAAATACCAATGATTTTAGGTAAGTAAAATACTGTCTGACCGGGCAAAAATTGTAACATTTGGACATCGTGTCTCTTGAACTGCTACATATCAAACTCAAAAAGATGTGCAATAACTTGCTAAAAAAAATTTGTTAACATGTTGCTTAAAGGTGGTGCTGTAAATATGAATGCCACTAAGAAATCAAAGGCTATGTGTGCAACTGCAATTTCCCATGCTACAAATCTGGTCTATTTATTATTTCAATATGTTCACGGGAAAAAATTTCCTGAGCCCTGACAAAAATTGATTATGGTTGAAAACGTAAGAAAGCAGTGAGGTCAATCATATCTAACAAATGCACAATGTTGTTATGAGTACATATGCAGATATTGAAAGCGTAAGTTTGCAATCTATGGATTGTTGTCTCCAAGTTAGAAAATTTGAGCAGTCATGTTAAGAAAATCAGTTTCTAAAACTAGATGCGCATGCATGGCATATCTGTTCATTGCTCTGTGCCAATTCAGTTGGGATGGGGGATCTAGTTCATTTACATATCCACTTTAATGCTTCAAAGAAAAGCTATGGTCATGTTTTATCAGCAACAATGAAATTAAGCTCAGACCTCAAGTCCTGTACTACTTCCAAGACTCAAGACTACAAATCTCATGTTTTTTATTATGCCAAACACCACATGCAAACACCATTTTCCAACCATGACCTAAGAATCATGACTCTATATATATATATATATATATATATATATAGAATATAAATCATATGGCGAATAACAGTCCTTTCAAGTGCATTGGATCCAGCAAGGGATCACGTGTGTCAGGGATTGATTAAGATAAATGTAATAAACTGACAACGAGCTGTACAGAAGCCCAGTTGCAGAACACTTCTCCCCTGGCCACACTTTCAGTGATATAACACTTATTGCAATTGCTCACAACCCCAACTGGAGTTCTGAAACCAGGAAAGAAAAGGAATCTTACTGGATATGTCGCCTTAAAACACTGAAACCAAGCGGTTTCAACCAAGAAGACTAGAAACAGACAGCCATGCACAATTGAAATTATTTAATTTTTGCAGCCAACACATTTTTTTTTAAATAATTCTCTAAATTTGCTTAATAGCCTATAATTACTACTATGACAATGAAATATCCGGGATATAATTGCGCCTACATAAATTTACATATAACAACAGATGTTGTTATGGCTTGTTGATTTCTAGGTCAATAAAAATATTTTCAAGCATCCGCAACAAGTTGAAATAAACTAGTTGAAACATAATAAATTTAAAGGTTTAATTCCTGTAGAAACAGCCATGTAAAGTTTTGCAAACACAATGGTTTTTGTGTTTTAGTTGTTTGCCTTGTCTATGTTTTGTATTTACCTTTGAAAAAGACTCATTAAGAGTCGAAAGCACTCAAGCTAGTTAGATACTAGTTTTGTACTGTTCATTGTCAGTTTATTGCATTTATATATATATATATATATATATATATATATATATATATATATATTACCAATAATCCATTTGTCCAAATATATCATGAATGTCACTAACTGCAATTTATGTATATCTGACCTTTAAACCCCTGCAGAGGGGTACATATTTCTTGCTGATGGCTGCTATATGGTACCCCATGTACCAAGTTTGGTGAATTTCCACCCAGTGAAAACAGTTACTGACAGACAGACAGACAGTTGGGCTAGGGGTATCACAATAAATATACTCCCATTAGTGTTGCAAAATAACCACTTTCACAAAATGGTTACAAAATTTTATGAAATAGTTCATAAAATATGACTTTCAAAAATGACATCCTTACATTATTGATGCCAGTGTCGAAATTGATGCTGCCAGAAATGTGACACATCAAAGTTTTGTTACCTACTAATGCAAGGGAAAACAACCCTTTATGCCAACCTACCATAGTCATAGCTGTGGCATGAGCATCAATGTTTTTTAGTATTGGCGCCTCATCTCCCACCTGGAAATCAAAGTACACCACCTTGTGAGAAAAGGTGGAAAACTCATTACTGAAGCAGAACTTGTGAACCCCTGTCTCAGTGGCAGTCCAGGTAAAACTATCGTACTGTTTCTTGACATCTTTGTATAGAATTTGACCATTTGGTGCTGTCAACTCCATGTCTACATCATAATGGCCTCCAGTGATCACCTAAAACACAAAAATAGTATTGCTCTAATTACCTTCCACGAGACAAGGTTTTGTGCAAAGTGCATGCAAATGCCAAGCTTATGTTCCATTCAGCTCACACACAAACACATTTCATTAGGAAATGGGGCAACACTGCAATTTACATCTTGTATAACTTAAATATTTTCCAAAAATTCAAGGGGATAAATCTGCTCAAATTTTGAAGACAATGAGCTGCAGAGAATTGATGAACAGTATGATGGGTTTGCAACTAAAATGGTAAAAGTTCATATTCTAATATGTATTGAGCTACTGTTAAGATAACATGGCTGCTAAAAATTCACATATGAATCTGAAGAAATGATTGAAGGATTTGCATATGTTCAATCTAGAGAAATATTACTGTGCATGGGTTTATAATCTGATTGCTAGTGACTATGACATTTATGGTGATTATCGTACAGAAGCAGGAAGGAGTAGGAATAAGGACTTGTACCTTGATATCTATCACAGTTTTGATAACCTATATTTGAGGATACTCTCCTTTAACAAGTCATATGCTGAAGTAACTTAAGAATACAACAGTATTTTCATAAATTTCTAGCTCATTATAAGTGACTGTTTTGAACATTCTAAATTCTGACCTCTTTGCATTCATGTGGCTCTGTCAAACTTCAAAGGAGTTGTCAGCTGAGAAAACAAAGTGGGTGCTACTGCACTTTTACAAGATAATAGCTTCCCATGTGCACTGGTATATAACAGGTAATACCACTCTGGAATCAACTTTGATTTACCACTGACTTGTGAAAAAGCCAATACAAATAAAATTAAAACTTGGGAATTAGACCTGGCTTATGGAAAAAGAAAAAAACAATCAACTTCTGTTGTTTCAAACAGTGTTTACACAGCCTCACAGCAAATACAAACTATAATACAAGTTGTTCACACCTGCATGAAAATGGAAGCAATACCTTCTAGCAGATACCCACAGTAAACAACACTGATGAACATAATAATTTGCAGTCAATAATACTACATGTACACTAAGTCGCCTAACAAATGTAAACTTCACCTTCTTCTGTTAGGAAAGCAAAAACGACTTCACCCTGTGATTATTTTTTAGAGGTACATTGACTAATCATACCTTATGACATGCCCCCTCGCCTTAGCCAGGTTTATTCTAGTATTGTGTTGTAGCGAAAGGTATTCTTCAAGCCATCAGTAGCTAGGCCTTGTTTTGATATCAATTATGCTGACAAACAAACTCTTGCACATTCACAGGCATGCGTTTTGATAGCCAATTGACCATTAACCCTTTCCCGAGTAAGTTGGCAACTAGGTCCCTATCACTACCCGATTTACGCATGTTATCCTTTGATGATAAAAGCATACAAACTTGTGTTTTGAAACTTTAACAATAATACATAAATAGCAGTTTGTGTTTTAAGACTAAAATCGGTGAGCTGGATATTTTAACTGCCTCCTGTACACTTATTTCGTCATAAAATTAGTTTGAAACTGAAGTGTACCAGTAATGCGAAAAAAATGGCAGACATCGCTATGTCTGGGAAGTACCAGTTTATTAGATTGTCTGTTTTCGTCAATCGTTGGGCAAATATATTCAGAAAAATACACAATTCATAGAAAGCAAAGCCTAGGTATTATGTTATTTAATATATAACTTTAAAATCCAATTATATTGGTCATAAACATATGAGACAATGCTATGTTGTGAAATGCGCAAGAAGCATTGTAAAGTCAAAGTTGTTCTCTGACTGGACTCATATTTGTGAAAATACAGAAAAAAGCTGCAAAGCAGATAATATTTAATCAATGCCTAAAATTAATACAAATACACAGACAAATAAATAAACCATAAATTTGCAATTCTATCATGGACTGTTGTAATGAAGCTATATAAAGTGAGTGATTACATTATGAAAATCCCTCCTTCTAAAAATAGATGCACCCATGTCTGTTTATTCGGTTGGAAAGAAGGGTTTAGTTCATATAGTGACTATCAATGAGCTGTGTCTGTAATTTTATGCATTTTAGTGTGTTATGTATTAACAGTTACGGTAACATTTTATCCGCAACAAACAAATTAGGACATGTGTGCATTTGCCCTCATATACATCATACAGGGGTTGTGTCAAACTCGTTCATAAATCTTTCAAAGTGTCATAACTGTGAACTTTTAAAAAGTATATAAAAAAATATAAATACAAAAATATAAAAGAAATTAATTAAGGGTAGCTGATTAAGCATTTTTACCAAATTGCAATTACAATAATGTAATCTAGTTACTCAGTTAAATTTTGTTACAATGCAGTTTCTATTATTCTCTTTTAGAGTCATATGTCCAAAATAACTAAGAAAATTTTCTACTAGAAAACAAAGTATTGCTTAAATCTAATGTTAAATGCAAATATGAATACTAGGAAATAGAGGGCATAATTCAAATAATAGAACACACATTATATATATATATATATATATATATATATATATATATATATATATATATATATTGCGTTTCTTGCTTTGCGTCCACTTCTCCCTGTTGATCTCTCACTTCTCCCTGTTCGGTCCAAAAGGAGAAGTCACTTCTCACTAAAATTCAAGTCTTGCTTGACCCCTGCTTATATACTAGTATTCTGCAATAAACACTGTTAATGAAATGAATAAACACTATGCATAACATATAAGCATTTCTGGGTGATAACAATATTTTGTATGTACTGCAAACATCATGAGTCTCCTAAATTATCCCTAGGTTTATCAAACTGACTACTTAGTACACCACTCATTCGATTACTCGCGCCCAGATAACTCGCCAACCCGCTTATAACGTGGTGTCCGGCATGGATCCCGATTTTTTTCCAAAGAAAATATATTTTAAAATGTGCTGAACGTGAAAAAAAATCGCGATAAGAATTGGTAAATTGAACCTTGATACATAGCTCGTTTTATCATTGGAAATGGTGATTATTGCCCATAAAGATAGAATCCATATTGTGAAATTTGCAAGTTCTAATATGATATCACATATTATATTTCTTTTTTTTTTTTTTAGAGAAATAGTTGTCAATACACTGTAAATAAACACTCTGGTGAAACAGCGATCAACGAAAAGTTCTGGTAAATGTTAACAGGCGGCAACAGAGAATGAAATAAACACCAATTAAATGACCTGCTATGTGAAATTCACGTTCTAATTCTTTAATTTCACTTCAATGTAAACACTATAATTGCAACATATTCTCTTCTATGAAAACATGAAAAGAGTCAATCGACCGTCACATTGAACCCCGTGAGTACTTCTGTGAGAACCTAATTACATGCCGGCTTTGTTTTGATCAACAATTCGGGGAAGTGTTTGTTGCATTAAAAAAATCAATTAAAAGAGACCTGTGTTGTTTTATCACTTTGAATATGTCTTTTGTATCAAATCAAGCAAGGGAAGTACAATTAAAAAAAAATTCAAAGGCATGCCAACAGCAGCGTAAGTTCTTGTGGTCATTACTGTTCTCAAAATTCATTTTATTTGACCAATTGAAAATGATTTCACATTTTTATGTACTTAACATCATTAAAGTATATAATATCAGTAATGTATCCTAATCATTTGTAAATGTGACCATGGAGAGCAAAGGAAGTAAGCGAAAGGTGTACTCAGTGACTGAAGAGCTGTGCATCATAGATAGGGTTCATAATGGCGAAGCGAGATCCAACGTTTGCAATGAATTAAAAAATTGCCGAGTCGACATTTAGAGGTTGGCTTAAGGATAAGCAGAAACTTCGGGATTATTTACGTGATGTTGATTCAGATGATGGGATCAAACAAAAACGAGCACGGACTGCAAACGATACCGAATTAGATGATGCTGTGTATGCATGGTTCACACAGCAACGTGAACAAGGTGTTCCCATCTCTGGAACAATTCTCAAGGCCCAAGCAGAAAAAATGGCAAAAAGTATGGAGAATGAATCTCATTTTAGGGCAAGCCATGGATGGCTTTGGAGATTCCAGCGCCGACATAAAATTAAACAAAATTCATTGTCGGGAAAGATACGCTCAGCGAATCAGGAAGCCGCATGTAATTATCCATACCAGCTCAGAGAGATAATCATCTGTGAACAATACACAGAAAAGGCAGAGAAATCAAAGAGTAACACAAAAAAAAATTAACAGATGTTTTCAAAATGTGAAGTGATATTTTTCAAACGTGTCACAAACTGCAAGTATTTTCGTGTTCTAATTTACGTTGTTTTAAATTTGTAGACCAATTAAATTCATGTTGGTAATGGTTAACCCTTGTGAATTTTTCTTTTTTTTTCATTTTACTTCTACCGCAATCAAATCTACCTCTCGTTCAATTGACATTGTTTTTTCTAAATGAGTGTCAATCTTTTGTATAAAAAAAAGTCTACTTTGGATCAAACAATAAAACTAGAATTTATCCAATTCAACACAAAAATTAGTGATTTAGTACACAATGTGTAAAGTCATACATGTGTTAAGCGAACGGAAACCATGTGGAATAATGTTTTGATGATCTCCTCAATATACTGCAAGTTATCCTGAAATTAATGTTACTCTGTGAGGAAAAAAGTAAACAAAGTACACCGCTATGAAGAGATATTTATTCACAGTTAATCTTAGCACGATTATTGAGTATTCAACACTGTAACATGCTAACCCACCCCACCCCCTTCTGCCTCTATGTCGATCCCTTTGTTAGTTTTGTTGTTTGTTATAGGTCCCTCAATAACTCGCGCCCTCGCTTATAACGCAGTCGATGTTTTTGGACCCCGTTGTGCGAGTTATCAAGGGAGTGGTGTATTGGAGGGCTTTTAAGATTTAAGGTCGTAAGATTTTCAAATTTTCCAGTCAAGATGTTGAATCATAAGCAAGTATACATAGCGTGTCACTTATCAGTCCTTTAATCAGTACTTGCACTGCTTTCTTACTACTAATCCTCAAGGAAAAGTAGGTAGCCGACTGATGTTATCCTATAACAATATGTCCCCACAGCCTCAATCATAACACATGGTCGACCCTGTGGTATTTGAAGTATGTTATTGGTTGTTTCACTGGATAATTAGCCAAACAATTGTAACAATCCCAGTAAAAATGATGAATGGGTCAAATGCAAATGTAAAGGACTGTCTCTTCATTCTACAAACCATTAATAGTTATACAGTTTCTTGTCTTTGGGAAAACATCCCTTCAATAGTTCTGTTATTAGCAGTGCATCCTGAAACCAGGGCCGACATATTCAACAACTGAACTGGGAGATGTAGAAACCAGCAAGTAAGAAAACTCTGACTGTGAAAGAAGTCCAGAAGTTGAGCCCTCTGAAAAAGAAAGGCTAAGGGGGCTCTTGAAGCACTTGACATAACAACATCAATCAGACTAAAATAACATATAAGAATAAAAGATATTGAAGGGGAATCTTTCTTATTTTGATACCAATAGAAAGCTTCATTGCAAAACCAAAAGAAACAAGATGATCTATATATTATACACATGTACAGGAATCAGAACCGATAACCATACAGATGTGCAGTGGTCAAAGAAAAAAGACACAGGCCCCGGGCCGGTGACTTAAATAAACTCACAAGCCATGAGTCGGATGACTGAAATTCCACAACCCCAGACCTCCAATTTCCACGTGCCCATAATTTCTCCTTTTTTAATGTTGTCATACAATGTACTTCAAATATAAATTCAATAGGGTTCAAAGGGTTTGAAGGCAATGCAAGTGTCATTAGTGATCATCAATGCACTCACTAGGAACTGGATGGCCCTGGTGTTCAAACTTCTCTGCTGGATTCTCTGACCCCTGACATGCCATTTTTGATATTTGGGCATTTATGCTGGAGTGTAGGGTCAGAGTCCATTGTCTTTTGAAAAGTTGGAATTCACCAACACCATTTGGTGTCAGGATAGGGTAGCCGTTTATTAGCTGGCCCAGCAAACTTAAACAACCTTTCACTGAGATATACCTGCATGAAATCATTAGGAATATAAATTTATTTTCTTTTAAAAACTGCAAACATACATTCATTATATATCTTTAATCTGCTGACAGATGAGACGAAACTAGTGTTTATGAAATTTTACCTGGATTTCGCCACTTGCATTCCTAGTCACATCACTACACAAATCTCGCAACCTACACCCCAACATAAATGTCCAAACACCCCAACCTGCACACCAACATAAATGTCCAAATATCAAAAATGGGGTGTCAAGGGCCAGAAGAAACTTGGTTTACAAGCTGATGTATGTTGATGTGTGTTTGCAGCATGTGCAAAGAATTAATAGCATAAACACCCCAATCTTACTTTCTTTTTCCCTGGCATGCTTCACAAGCAAACCTCCATTCTGAAATTTATTATTATTTTGGTTGGGCTTTGCTGACAGCTAATTGCTTCCTAAATAGGCTTCAAAAGTGATTACACTTGAAGACTATTCAGATAACTGAAATGATAATGTTTTGCATTCCATATATGCAGTAAAACCCAACTTCAAAGAAATGCTGCCACTGTTCACAAACTTGTCAAAAACACAATACATGTTGTGTAAAAATTCTCATTCAAGGCAATGATATATAATAACTTTTGTTCTTATACACAAATCTAGCATCTCTTTATTTACCTATAATGGTTTGTTCCACTTCATGACCATGGTTTGTTCCACTTTGTGATCCCACCTATGCAAATTAGCACAATGGGCTTGCCCACTGTGGCCTGAATATATCACTAGCTACTGTCAGCCAATTAAGTACTATGTAAAATGGTGGATTATACCTGACCTCTCTGCCTTTAATTGCTGCTATTGAAACTGCCCAAGGGATAATTTTACATCAGCTCCAATCATGACTGTTTATGGTTTATACATGCTACATGTAACTGGCATATATTGAAAGTGGGGAGGGGAAGGGTGGGGGGTGGGTGAGATTACTGAAAATTGTGTTTCTCAATACACAACCATGTCAGTGGGTTTGGGAGTACAAAATCGTATTTTTAGCATGACACGCCATGCTTCAATTTGATTAAAATTAGATCTAAATTTCACAGAGGATAGTGGTGCTGTTGAAAATAATTTTTTTTATTAAAAAAAAACAAACAACATAATTTGTATGTATTCTATATCACCACATTATAGAAATCAGCAGGAACCAGTCTACTGGGGACGGTAACTGTTATACCAGTAAAATGATGTGTGGCAGGTAACATTTTGGTCACTACAAGCTGTTAATTGATTACCTTATTTTTGTAATCTGTAGTTTAAGGACAAATGTGGAATGTGTAACGAGTTGTTATAAATAATCCAAATCCCTCCATGATGGCTTTCAATTTTTTTGGATAAAAATCATCTGACCTTTGAAGAATGGGAGATAAAGAGGTCAGAGTAAAAAATGATTTTGGCAGAAACTTTTGCACTAGTATTATGAGTTTTTTAATTGTTTAATTGTTATTGTGTTGCGTTGTTCACAATGTTTTTAGATGCATACTGAAGTCAGCTCGTACGTTTTCATGTTCATGTCAAAATGTCAAAAACTGCTTTCTCTGAAAGCTAAAAATCCACCAGCTAAGAAATATGAGACTTAGAAATACATCTAAGTCCAGCTTAGGACCTTCTTCCTTGGAATGAACTTAGCATGAAGGAGTTTGGGAAAGCAGTCAGCAGCTTTAAAAAAAACCCCAGAAATAATGATGTTTAAACTGAAAAATGTTAAAACAGTAATGAATAAATGAGTGTGTGTGATTTGGATTTTTAATGTAGCTTTAACAATTTTTCAGTCATATCGCTACGATGTCTGCAATGTGGCAATTTATAGTGATGTCTAACACTGAGGCATCATGGCGTAGCCACTAGGCCACCCGAGTGATCAGTAATGAATAAATACTAGTGTATTTACAACAGATCGCTAACAGGTGACCTCTGCTGACATTCACTGTGATTAATAAGTGTCATATTTAACAAGCTTTCTGCAGTTGCCTTGTCCAGATTTCCCCTTTAGTCACTTTGTGTCATACATGAATCAAAGCTGTAATCTCTTTACCAGCAACAGAATGTGGCAATGATAAAACAACCATGCTGAGCCTAGAAACAAGTTCAAACTCCTGTGGGTTTTAAGGCTGCTGACTGCTCTCCAATAATGACTGTGACGGACAACAATTGTGCAGCAACCAAATCAGTGGAAAGTATGTCAGTCCGTAATGATTATATTCTGGACCAGTTGCAATGAGCAAAAACAAAACCTTGTGATCCGTCAGTCCCATTGCATAATAAATGCCAAAACTGGTTAAAGGGGTAATATGCATCTTGAACAAAACAAAGCTATCTAAACACTTCTTTATTACTAATAAACATACTTCAACTTAATCAGATTATGGCATTCCCCGCTTCCACTGCATTCCAGCCAACTTAAGTATAGGTCAATGGAACCTGACTACATGTCCATTTGCTTCCATCACAATTTGAATTCATTTGAAAAAAGACATTAGAGTAATAAAAGTCCAACTAATGCAATATGACTTTAATTTCAAGAAAAGCATTGATTTGGGCTGTCAAGTGTGCAAAATATTCCTGAAATTTTACTCCTCATTCTGATGTTAGTCAATCTCAGAACATGCTACACGGCGTCATTATTTAGGAAGTAAGATGTTGACTCCAAAAACATAAATATCTGAGTTGATGTTTTACAGAGTAAGACTAGACTGCACGCTGCTTCAAACAAGAGGCAAATTAATATTGTTGACAGACTTTTGGATCCATAAGGTAGAGATCTAACCACCACTTCTCTGGATCCATTGCAAGAAATCTTTCCAAACCATGCATATTGGAAATCCCTTTCCAATCCTATCTCCTAATGGACCACAAAAAAACCTTCCTGAAACATGCATGTCTCATTTTTGACACACCTAAGAAAATTTGTCAATATATGAATTGAAGGAATGATCTGAAATTTAACAGGCAAACATGTAATTATAAATGAAACTTAGTTTTAACATTTTAACTTGTATAAAATATACATTACCCGTAACCTAGTCCTACATGTAAGGTATCGAACTTGATATTTAAGTTTTGGGGTTTGAGGTCTTATTGCCTAGATAATGAAGCTGGGTAGCATGTTCTGAATGTCGACTACTATCGGAATGAGAAGTCAAATTGTCAAGAATGTCTCACACTTGGCAACCCAATATACACTTTTCTACAGTTAAAGGCATAATGTTTTAGTCCGACTTTATTTTCTCTGACGTCTTTTTTCTAATAAATTTAAATTCTCACACAAGCAATTGGGCATGTTCACAAGTTCCGTTGGCCTACACTTCAGTTGGTTGTAATGTGATAGAAGCTGGGAATGCGGGGTTTTTTTGCTTCTGTCTGAATTTGAATTTATTAGAAAAATAAATTAGCGTAAGTAAAGTTCAAATGAAGCAATATGACTTCAGTTTGTGGAAAAGCGTCAATGTGGGCTGCCAATATTCCTACAAGTAAGATGTATCACATGTTATTGATGTTTTTCGTGCCAAGTCTTACTGCCCAATTAACGGACTTGTGTGGCATGTTCCAATGTTGACTTGATATCAGAACAAGTGTCCAAATTTTTTTCAGGAATATCTAGCACAAATATGAAGGGAGGCGTCTTACACTGTCAAACTACCCGTTACCATGGTGCATGCATCTGTGCACGTTTCTTCTTGCGATGCCAAAAATCTAGCTCGTACTATTTAAATACCATAATTCTATGAAGCAAATGATGACCAAGTTCACTAAAATGGCATATGTTTTAAAATTTACAGACTGACCTGAAATTCAAGGGTGGATTCGGTGCCCTTTTCGATTTTTTCAAAGAAACATTGCTTTTCATTATCTGGCAGTTCAAACGTCAATTCGCCGGCTAAGGATGTTGCAATAAATAGCGCTAAAATGCAAAATAACTGTAAATATTGTTCCATGGTGATATGCTGCTGGATAAATAAATTAGACTAGGTAAATATTCCTTCCTGGCTCAGTATTAACTGCGTAGATTCATACACGATTCTCACACGTTGCTGGTTTGTTTGTACAATATGGCGAATGAACGTGGCATAATTTGGCTGTATACCGGAACTAGTGTTAACTTCAGTATTAAACCAAAGCAAATTGTTCCCAGATAAAGTATCTTGGCTCATTAATGTTTCCAGGAGAACGGGTGCTCGATGCGAGCTTAATGTTTAAAAAAAAAAAAAAAGCAGTAACCTGAAGGGGAACAAAATCATACAAAATTTCCTCAGATTACCCCGATCTGTCAAAGTACCATGTCTATCATACTATAAAAGAGGCTTTGTATGAAAGACTGGGTCCCATGTCAGGGCGGGTCAAAGCAGGTAATCTGAGACAATTTTGTCACTCGCTATGAAATTTTTACTTCAGTTTATTGTTTTTGTTAACATTAAGCTCGCGTCGAAAACCTGTAAATGTAAAAAAAGGAAAAACATTTTTAAAGATATGATAATATTTGAACAAAAACAATTAGTCCACATGAAAATGTTTAACAGTGTTGAAAATGAAGTTGAAAAATATTACAAAGGTACAATACCAACTGGTTTGTTGCGTATATGTAATTAAATTGCTTGTGTGTCAGTTTTAATTTTTTTATTTTATTTTATTTTTTTTTTTTGTTTTGTTTCATTACATTTATTGTAAGGATTTTATTTTACTGGATTTGATATTTTTCCCAGTAAATTTAGTCTTTTGTTTTGACCTGTTTAGAACGTAAATGTTTGCTTCGTTTTTTATTTTTAGCTAACCCAGTTCTTATCCTTGGTTCCGATTTTGTAAACATTGAATGAAAATGATTGGTCATTACCAAGGTCATGTTCAGCCCACGTGTTAGTCTGTTGTAAACAGTTTCATTTTTAAATTTATTTCCAGTGTGGGAATCTGATTCTTAGATACGTCTATTAAAGACTACGTGCTAATTGGCATTTTTTTTTTTTTTTTTTACTGCGTTGTTCAAATTAGTGATCACGTAGCCCTGTCACGTGAGCCACCATGTGATCTAAAATCGTGGGTTAAAACAGATGTTTTCTAGTAGATTTGTCAGTCGTATTTTACACCTTTAGATCTTAAGGTGTTTTTTTTTATGTTGATGCCAGTTGATTTAGACTTCTTCTATTTTGTGGATTTAATAATTTATATTCTCTAGAAAACACACAAGTGCTCTTCTTTATAAAGATTTTAGGACATTTAGTGGAAATTTATTCTGGAATTCTAAACGGGAACATTATAAATTGTGATTCAAAGAGGAACTGTTGCCATCAGTACAACGACCTCATCTGACGTCATTGCTTTCAATATTGTAACTTCATCGAGATTCGAAGCTGGATTCAGTTAGAACTGTTTAGTGGTAGGACTTATATTTTTTAATTCTGTGATTAATTCTTGGATTATATTCACAAACCGTAAGTCCTATTTCATATTTTTATCTTGTTTTCTAAGGAAATAAATTATTTTGTTAAATTTACAAAGCTTGTTGACTTCACTCTTTTCTTTTGTTACTTTTGTATGAGCCTACACGTAACAGGTTGTAAGCTGGTATTGATAATTTCGACATATGCACTACATCAGTCACCCGAGCAAAGTCATGCTGAAGATAATTCTCAGCAGACTAAAGCCTCAAGCAGAGAAAATTATTGCTGAAGAGCAGGCAGGCTTCCGAGCTGGAAGGAGCACCACTGAACAAATTTTCAATCTCAGACTCCTTTGCGAGAAATATCTTCAGCACCAGCAGAATCTATACCACGTCTTTACAGATTTAAGAAAGGCCCTTGATAGGGTATGGCATGCAGCATTATGGGCAACTATGAGGAAGTACAACATCAGCTCAAACCTGGCGTTGGTTGTTGAGCACCTCTATAATAAAGCCACCAGTGCTGTCCTCATCAATGACAGCAGAGGAGATTGGTTTCCTACAACAGTTTGAGTCAGACAGGGATGTATACTGTCACCTACACTCTTCAACATTTTCCTGGAAAGGATCATGGAGGATGCCTTGAATGACCACAAGGACACTGTCAGCATCGGAGGAAGAAAAATCACAAACCTTCGCTTCGCAGATGATATTGATGGTTAACAGAAGATGAAAAAGAACTGGCTGACTTGGTTGAACGCCTCGACACAACCTCCACAACATATGGTATGGAGATTAGAGCCGAAAAAACCAAACTGATGACAAACAGCACCAATGGCATCAGTGCAGAAATAAAGGTCAGTGGACAGAAGCTGGAAAGAGTCACAAGCTTTAAGTACTTGGGATCCATTATCACAGACGAGGGCTCCAAACCAGAACTACTTTCAGGATTGTCCAGACAACAGCAACAATAACAAGGTTGAGACCAATATGGAAAGATACCAACATTGCTTTTGGTTCCAAATGAAGGCTGATGCGCTCGATTGTCATATCTATCTTTCTGTATGCTTGTGAAACATGGACGCTCATATCAGATCTACAGAGAAGGATTCAAACCTTTGAAATGAGATGCTATCACAAGATCTTAGGCATCTCATACATTGACCATATAACCATGGAAAAAGTCCACAACAGGATCCAACGAACCATTGGATCCTATGAAGACCTCTTGACCACTGTAAAAAGCGCAAACTGAAGTGGTACGGTCATGTCTCAAGATCATCTGGACTGGCAAAAACAATCTTGTAAGGCACAGTGCGAGGGTGCAGAAGAAGAGGCAGACAGAAAAAGAGGCGAGAAGACAACATTAAGGAGTGGACAGGCATGGAATTTGGAGATTCCCAAAGGACAGTAGAGAACAGGGAAAGATGGAGAGAATTGGTTGCAAAGTCAGCTGTGGTGCCCCAACGACCTCTTGGATTAAGGGATTGATGATGATGATGACTACAACAGACTTGACTCCCAGTTTCCAGTTTTGCAAGGGGGGGGGGGCATGTGAATTATTCAGGTCTTGTCTGTCATCTTGCCTGACAAGGGTCTAATTACATCATCACAGAATTTCTCAAAATTAATGTTGGAAAATCTTGATTATACTGTAATGAGAAAAATCCATGGACAGTAATTTTCCTTTCGTACCAGCTAATTTTCGTTAAAGTTTACGTTTGATTTTAAATGCTTTGTTGTACCGTCTAGCGTCTTAGTTTGGGTCACGTGATTCCGCCTGGGTATATATGCGTGCCACCTGTGACTGGAAATGGTAGCGTGTTATGAAGCTGTATAAGTGAAGACGTCGCTTTGCAAATGAAGCAGGAAAAATACCCGCCTGAGCAAGCACGTTTGGTCGTAGTTCGTGGGACAGGAAAGGTCCAGGCCGGGTTTAAAAAGTGTAGGGACAAGGCAACAAACTTGTCGTAAGCAACAACCGAAACAGCAAGCGAGATCCTTGGTAGACATCGCCAAGTCAGGAAGCCCTGGGTCACAGCTGAGGTCCTGAACCATTATTTTTTTGGGCAATATGATACTTAACATTATATCGTCCAGTGGTCGGTCTGCTGTAATTTTTCTTGTCAACGACACTTACAATCTCGTCTTGTTTGTCGTCGCTGTTAAATAAAATGTCGTCCTCGGTACACCAACTGTATCGCAGACGACCTTGTCGTCCGAGATTATATCTCGGGAGATGAAATTTCCTACTGTAAAATTGCTGTCTGCGTATATATCAGCAAGTCGTTTCATCAGATTCATATTATAATATATTTTTATCTAATTTATGTAATAGAATGACTGACGAAATAAAGCATCATCAGAGGGTCACTATATTAAATTACGTAGAATTAGCTGAGGCAGTGCGTAAATGCTTGTCGGGTTACAGTTCTTATTCTGTTGAAAAACACAGCGGTTTGCTAATACTAGTGCAGTATCACGTTATATTTTCAAAGCTGATTGTAGCAGACGAATCGACTGACAATGATTTTGCAGACCCTTATATTAACGCAAAGTCAAGACGTGTTTTGCTTGGAACTAATCTGCGTTTGCTAGCCGAAAAAATACACCAGGAAATCTGGAAAAAGACAGAAGAATTTACTGAACTAGGTTCGGGCTGGAAGTTTGAAATGATTTCTGAAATCTTATTTCATACAATGAAATATAACGTATTACGCGGTAGCGGCGCATATGTTGACTTACCACATAAAATAAAAAAATAAAAAAAAATGTTGTATAAACGTGAAGAACCACTTTGATCAAAAATGTTTTCATTGGGCTATTCTTTCTGCGCTGTTTCCAGCAGAAAAAAATGCTGATCGCGTTGACAAGTATCTTCCTTATGTGTCGAGATTGAATTTTACTGGTATTGACTTTCCCGTTGCAGAAAATCAAATACCAAAGTTTGAAAAGCAAAATAATAATATTTCAGTAAATGTTTTCGGACTAGATGAGCGAGAAAACGTGTATCCAAGATATATTTCAGAAAGAGCCTCTCAATCGACAATAAACTTGCTGTTTTATAAAAATCATTACGTTTGGATCAAAAACTCTAACGGGCTCGTTGGCAGACAGTATAACAAAGACAAAAATAAAAAGTATTTCTGTTATCATTGTTTACATGGGTGAGCTGATAATGAAAAATTACAGAGGCACCTGCAGTATCGCAATGATATACAACAGATAACAATGCCTTCTAGCAATAATAATTTGTTACAATTTGTCAATCATAATCACAAACAAAAAATTCCTTTCGTGTTCTACGTCGACTTTGAGTGTCTTCTACAGCCTGTGCTTGGCTTTGAAAACAACCCTAGTCAATCTAGTACGAGAAAAATTCAAAATCATATTCCGTGCGGGGTGGCGTATAAAGTAGTCTGTTGTAGTGATCCGAGTTTATCAAAGCCTATTAAATTATATCGTGGTAAGGATCCGGCTCTTTGGCTTCTCAAGCAGTTGACTGACGAAGTTGATGATGTATTTATACGTTTAAAAAGGACTGTTCCCATGACAGAATTAACAACCCAGCAGAAATCTGATTACGAACAAGCAGAATTTTGTCACATTTGTGAAAAAGCTTTTGACGACAGTAAAAAAGTACGTGACCATTATCATCTAACAGGACAGTATCTTGGAGCGGCTCATGATAAATGTAATTTAAGGTTTCATGCTCCAGATTTTATTCCAGTTGTTCTTCACAATTTCAGAGGATATGACAGTCATATTATAGTAGAAGCTTTTGGTAATGATGAAATAAAGTCTCGTTTAAAACTTGATAATGTAATCATGTGGATTCCAAATAATTTTGAAAAGCATATGTCGGTTACGCTAGGTAAGTTGCGTTTCATTGGCAGCCAGCAATTTATGGCGGCATCATTGATGAGCTAGTAAACAACGCTGTAAGCGCCGGTAGCGAGTTTAATAACCTACGAGATTGTTTTGGAGATAAATTTAATCTATTGACAAAAAAAGGAGTGTTTCTGTATGAGTACCTCGACGATTGGAGCAAATTTGATAAAATTTCTTTACCTGACAAAGACAAATTTTATTCGCAACTAAAAAATGAAAACATAACTGATAGCGATTATAAGTACGCACAAGATATTTGGAAAGAATTTGATTGCAAGACGTTTGGTGATTATCATGATTTGTACTTGAAAGCTGATGTATTATTATTCGCGGACGTATTTGAAAGCTTTAGGAAAGTGAGTTATATCAATTACGGACTTGATCCTTGTTGGTATTACTCTTGTCTCGGGTTATCTTGGGATGCTCTGTTAAAGTTTAGTAAAGTAAAGTTAGAGTTACTAACAGACGTTGACATGTTTAACTTTATCGAGAAAGGTATTAGAGGCGGTATTAGCGTGATAACACAAGAGTGTTCGAAAGCAAATAACAAATATATGAGCTAGTACGACCCCGATCTTGTATCGAAGCATATCATTTATCTAGATTGTAATAATTTATATGGTCATTCTATCAGCGAATTAATGCCATTTGGCGGATTTCGTTGGATTACTACTGACCAATTTCTGGCGGAGACGGAAAAAAAGATACCTGACGATGTCTCCTATTTCGTTGAAGTTGATCTCGATTATCCTGTTTCGTTACATGATTTATTTACATAACGATTATCCGTTTTGTGCGGAGTCAATGATAATAGACTATAGTTCATTATCTCAAAAACAACAAGCAATAGCATCATCAAGACAAGATTCTAAGGTAAAAAAAAAAAACTAGTCCCAAATTTACTCGACAAGAGAAATTATGTTTTGCATTACAGAGTTTTAAAACAAGCAATAGACGCTGGTCTTGTGTTGAGGAAAGTTCATCGCGTGCTAAAATTTAATCAGTCGCCGTGGATGAGAGGTTATATTGACTCAAATACTTCTAGGAGAGCTCTAGCGAAAACTGATTTCGAGAAAAACTTCTTTAAACTTATGAACAAATCCGTCTTTGGTAAGACCATGGAAAATATTAGAAGACGAGTAAACATCGAGCTAGTTAATGATATCAACCGTCGAAACAAACTTGTGTCGGACGATGATTTTGTCAGCATGAAAATGTTTAATGAAAATCTTGTCGCGATAAAGCGGCGGAAAACAAATCTAAAACTAAATAAGCCGATTTATATTGGAGCTTCTGTGTTAGATTTGTCGAAGTGGCTGATGTATGATTTTCATTACAAATTTGTCAAAAACCAGTGGCCGTCAAGTAGATTGTTGTTTACTGATACTGACTCTCTCGTTTATGAAATCGAATGTGAGGACGTCTATCAAAATATCTTTGATAACCGACATCTGTTTGATCTCTCTGATTACCCTCGCGATAGTAAATTTTATGACGACACAAATAAAAAGGTTATTGGTAAATATAAGGACGAAATGAACTTGAGCATCATCAAATACTTTACTGGATTGCGCAGCAAAATGTACGCCGTGTTGTTAGACAATAATAATATGACAAAAAAAGCAAAAGGTTTGCCTCGCCATTTTGTTAAAAAGTTTATTGGATTTGATGATTACAAGTACGCGCTCGACGGCGGTGTTAGTTATATAAGAGCAATGGCTATTCGAACAAATCATCATAAACTTGAAACAGATGTTATTATCAAACGAGGTTTAAGTAATGATGACAAACGTTATTGCGAAAATGGAGTAGATACGTTTGCATTTGAATACCGTCGTGATGACAGATCTATACTTGATATCATCTTCTCCGACTAGGGTATGAAATTTTATCTAAACTTTAGAAATAATGTTTGAAAATTTGACAGTGACAAATAGCATCAACAGCAAAATTAAATATCTAACGATAGACGGAAAACAGTTGTAAGTTGAAATTAGTAATGAAGTATCAGGAATATGTTTTAGTGATC